>VWPU01012085.1:0-133895 GCA_013398955.1 Callaeas wilsoni | reverse complement strand
GGGGCGGGCAGCAGGTGAGTCCGGCTCTCCGAAGAGTGCTCAGTGCTTTGCCTTACGGTTTGTTAGACAGTCGTCCTATAAAAAATACGGCTGTGGTGAGTGTAAAAGATAATTTGAACAATTTGATTGAATAGACTAATTGAAAGAGAGGAAATTTAGCTTACTTATTAGGAAGAAATTCTTTACTGTGAAGATGGCGACGCACTGGCACAGGTTGCATAGAGAGGCTGCAGATGCCCCATCCCTGGCAGCGGTCGGGTCCAGGCTTGATAGGGCCTTGAGCAGCCTGGTCTAGTGGGAGGCGTCCCTGTCCATGGCAGGGGGTTGGAACTAAATGTTCCTTAAGATCCATTCCAACCCCTTATCATTCTGTGATTCTGGAAGAATTGAAGTGGATGTATTACTCAGACTTTACCACAATGAACCTCTCCTCTCCCTACAGAAATCTTCAGCTTTTAATCACAAATTTAAAATAGTCTTGGGATGATAAGGATTTAACCTCTCATTTCATTCTCAGCAACTCTCTAATTTGAACTCTGTAAACACTTGCATCAACTTCTGCAGCCTTACCTGAGGTACATTCACTGTAATTTTACTTTCTATGTGCATTTCCATAATACCTTTTCTCACCTGTGTCAGTGTTTAGAGGGAAGATTTTTTTATTCTGGCATGGCAATAGGAATGGAAAAGCACAAATATAAAGGGCTGACAGTAAACTGAGAAACTTGTCACAAGCCCTAATATAAAAAATAAATCTTTGAGATGGCACAGCTGATGGAAGAATTAGCATAAGGACAAACAAGAGAGGAAACATTTTGTTCAGGTGTCTCACATTTGTATTTCCACGGGAGGATTTTCCTGTACCCTTGAATTGTGAAGGTTTTTCAAGACAGTCTCAGAATGACAAGTCCTTGTTCAGTGCGGGGACACTGCAACACTTCACAACATATAAAGCATCGGGAAAAGTCGGTGACCTAAAATAAAACTCTGAAAGTAAGTAAATTAGTTTGTGCAAGGAAAAAAATGTGTATCTGGTAAGGGGATGAAGGAAACCAGAGTAAAACTCTAAAAGTAAATTGGTTTTTTGCAAGGAAAAAACGTGTTTCCAGCAAGGGGATAAAAGACAGCAGCCTGTACGGTGTGTTCGTAGTTCGGTGCGGGGAAGGGTCCGGAACCTCCGTTCCCGGGCGCACCGGAAGCGGCGAGGAGGCCCCGCCCCTCTAGCGGTCCCGCCCTTCACATTGGGCCACGCCCCTCCCATTGGGCTACGCCCCCTTGCGCGCGGGGCGTGGCGTTCCGCGCTCTCCGGGCGTGTCCTGCGGCCCCGCCCCGCCGGCGGCGTCGGGCGCGCGCGCGGGAGGAGGGTGCTGCGGCGCGCGGAGCGGCGGGAGAGGGGGAGTGCTGCCGGGAGAATCGCCGATCCCGGCCGATCCGCGGCCGTTCCGTGGGCGGGAACAGTCCTCTGGAGCAGCAGGGGACAAAGCGGAGGGAGGTGCCCAGCTCGGCCCTCCCCATCCCGCCCGGCGCCGGTCTGGGGCGGATGTGCCGTGGGTAGGCGGCGGCGGCGGCGGGGCCTGCGCCCGGCAGAGATGGATCTGGCGGGGACGATAATCCTGCTGTGCTCCTGCGCGGCGGGCGCTGGAGGTGAGGAGCTGCCCGGCCTCGCGGGGCCCTGGTTTGGGGTNCTCTCTCTCTCTCTCTCTCTCTCCTCTCTCTCTCTCCTCCCCTCTCCCCCCGTCTCCACCGCTCGGGGCCGGGGGTGGCGGGCCCCGCGCTCTCCGGCGCGCCCCGGAGCCTGGGCCCCGCGAGCCGGGCTCCCCGTTCCGCCCGCCGCTTCAGCCCGCTCGGGCCTCTCTCCCTCGGCACGGGGCCGGCCTGGCGCCCCCGCCCCTTCCCCGGAACTTTACCCGCCGAGGACCGGGTCAGTGGCCGCCCCCTCCTCTTCCCCCTCGGGTCCTTCTCTCCGCGCTCAGCTGTGTTTTCCCCTCCTGGCTTCGCTTCTGTCCCTCGGGGCTTCCCGCCTGGTCCTGGTAAATGTTCCCCGGCTCCCTTCCCGGCTCCCTTCCCTCGCCCTTGCGCTCGTTTCCTTCTCCCCGAAACCAGGAAGGACGAGCAGCCGGAGAGTTCAGCTTAAGGAAATAAAAGACGAGCCCCGGTTTTTTCCGAAGTGTAACCGTGACTTCCAGGAGGGTGTCCCCTCTCCCAGGCCGGGGGAAAACTCACTTGTGTTTATGGGGATGTATAACTGTATGGGCTGCCGTTAGGAGTTGTTTCTCGGCGTTGGGAACTGGGCAGTTTCTCCATTGCGCCTGGTAATGTTTAATTAGTCAAGTCGTGGCAGGGAAAATAGTTTCAACTTCGTACAGAAAAAGGGTTTCTGAAAGGGTGGACTTAGGAGGGTGTTTCTAGAGAACTGTGAGTGGAACAGCTCATAAAGACTTAATTTCTTTATTTGGCACCTCTCTGATTTATCTGGGCTCTGCCTCTGTGTGCATCAATATGTAGGTTTATCAACAAAGACTGTAGCGCTAAATGCTCGTCTTTCACACATTTTCAAAAAGTAACATCAAACTATGGGAAACTTCATTAGGTTGTAGTTCTGGCTAAGCTGTGAGATAAAAAGCAGGGTGATTTGCATGGTCAGAAGCCATCCCGTTATTTATATGATTAGGAGTGGGATACACAAAAGAATTTAGGGTTTTTTTTGTAAATTCTTGTGAGCTATCGAGATATTTCAGACTTAATTGTTGGCATGCTTTCAGAGCCTCTTTGTTTTCTGAACTAAATGGTGCTGGCACAGAACTAACTTGAAATAATTCGTTAACCAGTTGTGAGGGTTGTTTTCATTGTTTAATTCCAGGCAGGCAGTTGTGCCTTAAAAGTAGTAGTAAATACGTAAAGTACAGTCCTTTGGATATATAGGGGAAAGTTCATGAAATGTGTTTCAGAAATTCCTGTTAATTTTTTTCTTTGAGAGAAGAATGGGCACCTTCAACGTTTCTGGGCACTAGGAAGCACACCTCACTAGCAGGTGGCAGAAGTGCATGTCTTTGGTGTGTAGCAGTGCAGGTAAATCTTTAAAGAAAGATTAATAACGCTGGATAGAAATCTAATGGTAATGCCATACACACCTCTAAAATATCCAGTCGAACTTTTCTGGTAGAAGTCTGAATGTAATTATGAAAGATTTGCCATAGTTCTGTTTTAAATTAAAAATGGCCTTTTAAGTTTAGGAAGGTCTGTTCACATTTCTAGAGTTTCTTAAGTACTGTAAATGTTTTTATTTATTGTAAAATAGGGTTCTTCATTTGTGTATTTTTCCTTCTAGGCAGGCGTTAATATCTATGTGGAAAGGGAAAGTTTATGATTCTTAAAGAAGTTACTGTGAGAGCAGTGCAAACTGGAAAGAACTGAAAAGAACCCAACCATTTATGTTTCATTTTTGTGCAGCGCATCTCGCGCTCATTAATTTTACACAGATCTTGAAGCCAAGTTTTATTTATTTGTAAAGTTGTCTGATTTTAATCCACATAGGTATTAAAGAGTAATAATTTTGGAAATTTCATTAATCTGCACTTTAAAAATAATTAGGGGTTTGTATGTTTGGTCTAAGATTGGAGTATTTTTACAGGACACCTGAGTTTGAACTCTTTCAGAATTATGCAAGGCTTTGTGCCTGTGTACTCTGCAGGCACTCTACGTAGTCTATTTTAATAGTCTTTAGATATAAAGGTATAGATTAACAGAACCAACTGTAACGTTAGCTCACAGCTAAGTATGAATCATAAAATCAATTTTTAAAGAATAGTGCAGCATGATTTGGATGGTTTATTTGAGAAGGTTAATGAAATCTCTTTGTTTTGTTTGAAAAATTATTTTCTGTTGTAGATGATAGTGTTCTTAAAATTATGTGAGGGGAGTGCAATCAAAAGCAATCAGTAGTGCTGCTGCACTGGTGAAGTGTACTGCAGTGTCTGTCTTGGGCTGCTTTATAGCTTTTGGTAGGTTATGTCTGTGTGGTTAAAGCAGGCACTTTATTAGAAGTTTGGCCTAATAGGCCGAGAAACATTCTTCATCAGGTTTTGGTATTAGATCAGTTCTAGTGTTCCCTATTTCTTTCTTTGCTTCCACTGCATAAGTATTACCTTCATAAAACCAATGGTCGAGCAGGTCAGTTTGAATACTGTTTAAATAGTGTAAGAAGGAAAAGCCACACCATTTTATTTTGTTAGTAATTGGGGAAAGCTAGAATTTAGTGTCTGGTACATGGTGTATGCTTGAGATAAGGTATATGTACCAAGACTTTTAAGAATTCTTTTTTTCAAAGTGAATCTCGGCATTTTCCCCAACACCCTTGGAATTGCTTGGCTTAAGGGATCTAGTCACTCACTGGTGCTGTCATGAATTTTGATGTGTGTGAAGTGCTACTTAAGTTGGGTAATATTATTGGCAGCTTTTTGTAGCGTGCTTTGTTGCACATGATGAAGATGCATGCAGGTATTTTAATCAGTACTTAATTATCCATACATAATGGTGTTTCTAGAGGAATGGATATAACTAATTTAACCTCTCCTTCTACCTAACGGTCATTGAAAAAAAAAAAGGGAAAGGGCAAGAGCAAACACAGAGGAGAACTGTTGAGACCACCAACAAGCTTGGATTTAACAAGAGTAACCGTGCTTTGGCTAGGCTGATCAAATGCCGAATATCATTGCAAATCCGTAATAGTTTGTTTCCACTGGTACGTCATACTCTTTTTATGTTGCTAGGACTTCCACGTTGTATCTTAGTGTCATGTGCTGCTGGATACTGAGCTACCTATTTCCCAGTGAGCATGGGAGAAAGTCTACATTTTTTCTGGACACATGGGGGAGTTGTGGGAAGGCGTTTATGAGCTATCAGCATCTGAGTGATTTAGTTGTGTTCTTACTATAAATCAAAAACAGTAGCCTTCGTAAATATGGCAGCACTCAGCCTCCAGCATTTATTCGGAGTTTAAAATAAAAACATTATGCATTTTATACGATTGGATGAGACAGTGTCTAGTCAAGACAACTGTCAGATGGTTGTTTCAGAAATGCCTATGGTAATTAAAAATAAATAAAATCAGGTGTTTAGGTGGTTGCTTTGAAATACTGTTGCCCAAAAGCCTCAGACTGCAGTTTGTTTATAGTTTTAAAAGATCCAAAGGTTCATTTTTGCAGTATGGCAGAGCCACTGTACTGAGTTACAGCTGCATGGTGGTCCTGCCCTGGCCACGCACTTCCACCTCTCCTCCTGGCATGAGAAGTCAATCCAAAGAAAAAAAAATTAATCAGTTCCTGCCAGATGTGTAACTAGAGTTGCTTTATTGAGCAAACCCAGGCCTGATGGGGAAGAAGAACTGGGACTTTCACAGGGTGGAGAGGAAGACGGTCAATAAAAAGCAGACGTCTGCTTGCACTGGTGTTGCCGTACTGTCTGACCGTGCTCTAAATGTGAGACCTCAGTGAAGGGAAATGATCCTGACCTGACTTCTTGATTACATGTTTTTCTTTCACTAAAAACTCACTTGACCGGAAGAAAGAGAGTATTTTTTCAGCTGAACCTAGTACCAGTGCAAAGGAAAAACAGAAACAGAGTAGATGTAAAAGGGCAGCAGGGCCTGCGCTTCTGCTGGCAGTTATAAAACAACAACCTGAATAAATTCTTCAGAGAAGTCCAAGTCAGGAGGTATATGGTAGAATTTCTGGCTTGCTAAATCTGAATGCAATGTACATTCTTCAATGTCTCATGTAAAGGGAGGTTTTTTTAAGATAGATAAACTCTATGTTGAAAACAACTTGAAACAAAAGTTGCTTTGATTATCTTAATTAAAATTATAATAATAATTCTCTACAAGATGTTTATTGCATGCTGGCATTTTAAGTCCGCAAATTAGTGATGATGCTTGTAGTAATAAGACTTGTCTGGTGAGTTAGCTTGGCTTCTGAACAATTTCTGATACTGACGCTGAACAAATTCTAATATCTGATAGTCATATTTTGTGCTTTTTTCCACTCCACTAACAAACTTGAGTTATGCTTGAACTATTTGCACTTGTCATGCAAGTCTTAATCTGAGTGGTTTAATGCAAACTTCATCTTTTGGAACAGTGCATGCTTGATTTATCTTCTTATGGGAAGTTAAATGTTGTTCTCTTTTACAGTGATGTGTATAAAATTAATAGATATTTGTATTTACATGGGTAAACTTTCAGTACTGGTTGTTACTAGTCATCTTTTTGTGCATGGAGCTAGCTTCCATAAAAGTTTCCTCCAGAATCTTCACAGACACTGAAATTATCTGACCAGACTGTAATTCTCCAGGCCCTCCTCCTTGAAGATGGGGATGACATTTGTCAGGAACTCCCCTCTATAACAGTAACTTTTCAGAAGGGTGATAGAAGCCTTGAAATGGTGTGAGCCAGCCCCCTCAGCACTCCTGGATGCATCCTGTCTGATCCCATGCACTTCTGTATATCCAAGTGGCTGAAGTGCTCCCTAGCTCATTTCATCTGCTGTGTGTGCTGCTTCTCTCCTGCAGACTGAGAAGGGTGTGTCTGGGAGGAGAAATACTTCATGGTTTTCTCTGGGAAATCAGCCGACCAGGGAATCGTTTAGCACATACCACCAAACAACTGTTACATGTAGACGCTTGCGTTGTGCCAGGAAGCTTATAGCTAAAATCACATGGATGATCCATTTTAGCCTTTGCATAAGCCTGGTTGGAAGGTGAGAGTACATGCCTCAGACTCCATACCTGTCCAGTGGGGTTCGTTTGTTCACAACAAGAAGTTTAGATACTTCAGAGCTCTCTGGGGATCCTGAAGAGTTGTATATCTGCATACACAAAACATTATTTCACAGGGACTGGTGCACTGAGACATTTGCCTAAATGCTATGCCAGATTCTGTTTAAAGTCCTTTCTAGTACTTAGTTCTAAGCCTGTGAGAGTAGAGCTTCATTCCTGCAGGGAATTTGTCATAGGAAATGCCACATCTAGTTTAGCAAGTCTTCAGAAGACTATACTGTCAAGTTCAAAAGCCATCCCCTTGTCATTCTCTGATGTCTGTATCCTATAGGGTTTCTGTCTCCTAGCTTAGTGTTTAGGTGAAGTGTAATGTTGTTTTATTCCACCAGATTGCCTGGAAAGGCATCACACTGTCTTTGTTTTGTTGATGGCAACATGACACATGGAATTTGTAGAGCGATTCCCATAAACTGCATTTAGGTGTTCATGGTTCAGTGTTTCTTACTGCAGGCTTCCTTAATTGAAAATATCTATGTCATGCAATCTTTGCTAAGAAAACCCAAACCCCTATTTTTTCATTTACAGAAAATAACGGCAGTAGTTTGTAACAGAGGTTGGGATCTGGTGTGTGCTATCATAACGATTTCTTGGGGCCTGCCACTTCCAGATTCTGTGATAGACTTCTTCCTTTTTGATGCAGTGTCTTCTAATTACAGAAACTGAAGCCAGCAGTTGTACCTGCCTCATGTACCTCAGTGAAGTTTTCTTTCCAGTTTAATGAACTTTTGCCTCAGAATCCTCTATAGATTCTTGTGTTACCAAGGTTGAGCTACTTATTTAGGTACCTTTGTGAAGAAGATAATCCCTTTTGATAGGTAGCTGGTTTGATTAGAAGGAGATTGTGATCAGTTGCAGACTTTGAACGCTGTAGCAATGTTGATGTTATAGAGGCTTCTGGAAGTGGAACGGTTCATTTTGGAGCCTTAGGTCCCTTTTTGGAGAAGCCATAATGCTCTAGGTGGTATGCAGCTGCTCTGCTTAAGCAAGAAGAGAGCAGCAAGAGTGTTTGTGCTAAGTGTTTCCTATGAGAGTACTTAAAACGTAAGGAGTTCTTTAAGTTTTGGAGAAAGGGAAAAGAAAGAGTGTTGTCTCCCTGTGTGATCACACCAAGCATCTACAGTTTTTTGTTAAGAAGAAAGGTCTTTGCTTAAAAGCCTTTCTACTTTTCCTTAGCAAAGAGAACAGTTATAAAACTTTTTAATGTCAGTAGTCTTTTGCTGTCTTGTCACAGTAGTTAGCACTTAAAAACTGTTCTTTGTGACTCAATTAAATGTTGTCTCTCATCTTTTCACGTGGTCATGAGACCTGGATTGAGTGCCAAGTGTTATTGGATCTTCAGTCGTCACACTTCAAAACTTTTTCTAGATGCCTGAAGTTTTTCAAAGCGTATCTTGCAATACTGAGAAGAAAAATGGTCTGTAACAGTTTAAGGAGTGCATTATTAAAAGCTTCCTACCACGGAAAAATTAAAGATAATTCTGAAGCACAGAAGTTTACACATTCTGCAGTGTACTTACTCTCTAGTTTTGATCAAGTTCTTAAAGTGAGTTATTAATATTGTATTCTAGATTCAGGTTCATTTAACAATTAAAACTTTTAAGTTTTAGGCTTTTATCAGTTAATTTTGAAGCTTGATTTCTTTATTGTTGACACTTCTGGGTCATATACCTGAAATTGGAAAGCATGTATCTGCAGTCAGGTGCATGTATATTGTGCATGGTCTCAGGCCAATCTGGTTTGGTTTGTGGAAGTTCTTGGGTTATAGGAGGTGTTTATGCTTCATTTTGGTGTGATTATGTTGGAAGTGATAAGAGAAACATCAGACACAGACAACATCCTGCATCCTCAAAACTCCTGCTAGTAACTGAAACTTTGCAATGGTCCTGTGTCTTGCTGGGGTTCGAATTAATGTGGGCTTTCTTGAACTACACATTTTAAACATTTTAAGACACCTAAGGCCCTTTCCCTTCTGGAAAGCTGAATAAGGATGGACATGTATTTTGAGACTAAGGGTGAGAGGAAATTAGAAGTTTTGTTACTGGACTGTATTTGCAGTTAACAATGAACAGTCAACATTTGCAGAAGCCTACAGTACTGTGAGGAAATTTGAATGTGATTTCTCTGCAGTATAGCATTAATTGAATTTTAAACAGATACAGCAGTATCATCTTGTGCACATGGCTGCTAAATGCAAGCAATGCATTTGAAAGTATTAATTTACTTAGTCATCCTTTTAGCTATCTGAAGAAAAAGACCATATGTAGTCCCTGAGAACTCACATTCAGGTTGGTTTGAAGTTAAATTGATTATGGGATACTAATTCTTCTTCTTGCATAATTCAGAGTTCTTCTGGTTTTCTCCACAAGTTGTATTTTGGGGTTTTTTTGGTGGTTAGAGTCTCTTCCTCCATCAGGATAGGAGGGTCAAAATCTTTGCCATTTTCTGCCATGAACTCATATTAATATGTATCATAAATGTTACCCTAGAAGGAATTGTGCAAAGCAGACTGAACTGAATCTATATCTCTGGAGATACATTTTAATAAAACTTTTCCATGTGGTAGATCATTCCATGTGATACAGAACGTGTTACTAGGTGGCATGATTTGCTCTTAATTTCCCTGGGTATTTCACATGTAGAATACAAACATTCTGAGCAGATACTGTGGTGTCATGACTGCAGAGTGAAGTTGGAAGCATAATTTCAGAGAACCTGAAGAAAAGTATTCAGCTGTTGCACTTCTTGTTTTGAATCAGGAGTGCCTTTCTGAAACACCTCTCAAGCATTCCTGTTGACACTGATGTAGTTTGCATTGTGGGGTAGTTTTGGAGTAAATGAACTATGCTTATTTTGATTGAAATCCAAGTGGAAGATGCCTTCCAAGGTCCATCTGATGCACTTGTAGCTGCAGATTGTTATGTGCAGTGTGTGGGACCAGAGTAGAATGAATCTGACCTGTAAAAAGGAGAAAAAAAAAGTTAAAATGGATATAATGTGGAATTTGGGTCCTTGTTACCAACTGCTTTGCACCACAGATCTGCCATGCCTGGTAGTATGGTTATAACCTTCCTCGTCTCTGTTTTTCAGGCCAGTATGGAAATCCTCTAAATAAGTACATTAGACACTATGAAGGATTGTCCTATGATGTGGATTTGTTACACCAAAAACACCAGCGTGCCAAAAGAGCAGTATCACATGAAGATCAGTTCTTGCGCCTAGATTTTCATGCTCATGGAAGGTTAGTGATATTTTAAAAGGTGTTTCCTTTAAATATTTTGTTCATATGTGCTTTAATTGTAGTGAAAGGTAAAGGAGGAAATACAATCACCAGAATAACATCAGCTAGAATACACTACGTTGTGCTGTTTGCAGTTTTTCTGAAGTATTTTCTCTCATGTCCAGTTTTAAGTATGAAATTGTTGCTTGTAAGCACTTATTCAAACTTCTGATGGTAACTATTAATACACTTTGAAGGTTAAATAATGCAATCATACTGGGAACAGAATTGTAGTTGATTCTGACTTTATAATGCAGTTTTGGGTTTGTTTGGGGTTTTTTTGTTTGGTTTTGGTTGGTTTGTTTTGTTGGTTGGTTGGTTGGTTGGGTTTTTTTCCCCCCAAAATTGTGCCAAACTGCCTGAGGAGATTTAATTGAGAAAAAGTAACATCTCAAATTGCATTTGAAGCTACAAAATAGGCCAAAAAATGTTCTGAGTGTCTTGGTGTTATCTGATTTTTTTGTGCTATTGTGAAATTTAGGAATTATTTGACATGGGGAAAGATGATTACTGTTACAAGATATGCTTTGCCTTGCATTTAATGTGTAAGATCCAGTACAAAAGTTAGATATTTGGTGTAACCAACTGAAGTATAATTTGTAGGTTTTCACTTAGGAAGATCTCGTTGCAATTTAGAATTGCCCGCTTTTTATATAACCCAGGAGAAACAGGAAGAAAGTTAAAATATTTGTTTCTGTATCTTAGTTTCTGACTACCTCCTTTGCAGCACCACTCTTCATATATTTTTAGGAATGTGCAATGCCGTTTTTTTTCTTGTTATTTCAGTTACAATTTAAGTATTTAGAACTTGATAAATAATTGTTAGCCATATGTAGAAACAAAAGAAGTTTAACAGAGAAAACGTAAACCCGAGTCTCCTGAATCTGTTTGGGATATTGTTTTATGAGTAAGTGTTTTGTTTTTGTGCCAGGTTGTCATTTCTTCAGGGAGTGGAGTGTTGTTCCTGGAGGTTTATGGTGTAATGGCTGAATTTCAATGCATGGTCCCAGAAGGTCAGCATTAGAGTTGTATTTCTAAATGCCATAGAACTACAACCCAAATCCTGAATTTGAAGTCCTGTCCTTAAAACCATGTTTTCAAGTGTGATTTTTAGTCCAAGGAATTTTACTTAAAGAAGAGTCATAGTGCTGATATCTCTGCTTCTGTGGCAGTCTCTAGTCTTCCCTATTAAGTTGTTCTAATAAACGAGACTGCAGAGTAGAATGCTTCAGAGGCTCCTCACAGTGTAAACCGCTCTGCTTTTAAATCTCCAGCAAGGCTGCAAGACAGCGAAGTTAAGTTTGAGTCTAATGCTGCCACTTCTAAGCTGCAGGCTGGTGGATGATTTAGGCTCACTGAAGTGTGCACTGCTGCAGAGAGAAACAGGCCTAACCACATTCCCAGCATCATCCTTGTGCTAACACTGTTAGTGTTAAAGCCATGCAAGGAATAGTATCTGCAAACTAATCCATCTAAAAATCACTTGGAAAAAAAAATCAGCGTGACTTGAAGGAGTGATAGAAGAAGGATGAGACCATTCTTTCTGGGAGCAGGCCACATTTCAGACCACTTGAGCAGGTTCATCTTGTCATTGGTAAAGATCCCATAATAATCTTCTGTAAGACAGAGGTGCTAGCTTAGCGTCCGAGTTTTCTTTGTGGTGTGAGTGTGGGTTGAAAATCCTTATCCTGTAAAAATGGTAGTTGCACCGAGGATAATGAAGTCTAAAAAAAATTTCCTCTCTTACTTCACAGAGGAAGACGAGACCTTGGTAAATCAGGTTTACAAATATTTTGATAACAGCTACTGTTAATAATGAAGGAAAATGTTGGTGTTCATATGTGGAATTGATCCTAAATCCCTATGGTTTGAGGCACAAATCCATTGTTAACTGAGGAGGCTGATTGGAAACTGACTGTAAGGTCAGACCTGTCCATAATTTAGGATTTTGGTAGTTTCCTGTGGCACATCTAACGCTTCCTGCCAAAGAGAGGGTAGTTGACAGGATGTAAACTTATTCCAAAGTTCCTGTTAATCAGTTTGCATGTGGTCTTACAAAATAGTTTAATTTTGCTTTAAATATGAATTAGGAAGGATCAAGTGAATTGGGTTTTACTTCACAGAGTCTATTTGCTTTGAAGGTGTGTAGCAGTTTGAGAAGCTGTATAAATAGGATTGGCTTTTTGCAGTTGCAGCTGGTGTATTGTGAATAAGTGATTTATGTAGTCACTGAGAAGGACAAAGTAAAACCTTTCTATCAAGTATTCAAGTTACTTTATGTGAAGGTAGGAAATAAAGCTTTTGCAAAACACTTGAACTATATAGATATAGGCCATGGCCTTTTAAAATGCTGTGGCATTTAAATACATATGGTAAAACTTAAAGGCATTCAGTCAGCATGAGAGGTGAGATTCTGAAAACTTACACCTGATCTTTTTTGAATGGCCTTTTACCAAATGGTTCATTAGGGTTTGTCCAGGTGTAGTGGTGTCTTGGCACACAGCTGTCCATCTTGCATCTCCTTAACTTAATCAGTATAGTAAACAGCTTCTACTTATGAGGACTGAAATTACAGTCTGGTATTTTGATTTGGATTCTGATGAACTGACTTCATTTTGTAGCCAGGAAACATTGGAAAAGCTGTCCTAATATTTACTGCCATTCTCTGCTAGTAGCAGCAAGTGAAGCTGGGCCACAGTGGTTCTCAGGCTGTATGTCTGTGACCAGTTGGAACTTTTAAACTTAATCTTTCGGTGTGTGCCAAAGGAAGCACCTGCTGGTCACGTGGCCAGTCAAGATGGGAAAGTGATTTGGCGGCTGATTTTTCACTGAGGTTAATTCGTTCTTCTGTTCAGTGTAGAGGCAAATTTGCCATAAGAAGGAAGAGTGCAGAACTATGCAGCACTGGTGAGAGGGAGGATGCAGTACCAGCCTTCTCAGTGGCAGTGCTGACATCTGCCAGATAAGCATTCATCAAACTTACAGTTTCATTGTCCAGAAAACGGCTGGCAGCTACCAGTATTTTAGGATTGAGTAAGTAGCATCTGTTCTTTTCAGTAGGCTGTTTGGATTTAAGAACTGTATCTTGTAGTACCCTTCTGTTGAAAAAGGAAAAAATAAAACCACAATTTAAGTATAGATATTTATACCAAGTTAAAGGGACCATTTAACTATGGGCTAATAGTTTAATAATTCAATGGATACTGAAGTGATGGAATTAAACCCAAAGCTACCTTTTTTCACACCAGACTCAGTAATTCTACAAATGAATGTATAATACACCATCACTGAGAAACCTTCTCTGTTTAACTTTCATCTGAAAGTTAGATGCCACACAATATACTGCTCAGAATAGAAATTTTTCAAAATTTTTGTTGTTTGGTAATATAAAATACAGCTTGTTATGGTAAATGCAATGAAGTAGACCGAACTAGCCACACTATTCAATGCTAAAATACTAACTTAGTAGGACAGTTAAAATTGCTGAAACTAAGCTACAAATCTTTATTAATTCTTTTGAATAATAAATTGTGTATTAGATTAATTGGCATTGTTGTTTCCCCAGTGGTGCAAAATGTGCTTATTTCTAAAATGCTACAAGTTGGAAGGAATATGAAGGTTTGAAATGATCCTGGTTGTGTATCATAGCTGTTCCACCTGCCAGTTTATATTGAGTGTTTTAGTGTGAGCTAATTTAAGGTGCCCTTTGAATCCAGGGAAGGCTCACACAAAGTTAATGAATGCATAGCGTTAATACCAGGAACTTGGTTAATATAAAGTAGTTTTTGAACCCACCCCACAGTCCTTCCCCCCCAAAAAGCAAAACGTAGCACAGACACACTCCACAAAATACATAGATTGATTCAAAGAAGAACAATGCCTTTGGCACTGGCTTGAGATACGGTGAAGCATTTTAAATAGAGTAAATTCCTTTTGCGTGTCAAGGTAATGTCAGTAGTTTCAAAAAGGAATTTGGGACATCACTTAAACTGACATTGGATTTTTATGCACAGTTTTCACCTGATCACAAAATGTGCACTTGCACCCATTATCTTACTGGACACAAATCTTCCCCTGCAGAGAAACTGGAAAGTTTTCTTCCCTTTTTCAGACCAAACATTTTGCAATATATTAATCATAGAATATCTTGAACTGAATTCCTGTCAACTGTAGAATGTCAGAAACATGGAGAATATTTCATAGTGATTTTGAGGACAGAGCTTAAAAAACTTAGACGATGTCTGATATTCTGACTTTCTTTACCTAGTGACAAAATTGTGAATTCCTGAGATGCTGATGCATTCAGAAGGGAAAAAGTATGCCTTTGTATTGTTTAACTCTATTTTCAGTCAACTTTTTATTTAATACCTTACTAGTAACTTATGCTTTCTAATTCTTTGCTTGATCCTGTAATTGCCCATCCACACCCACTTTCCTTCTCCTAGATTAGTTGATGACTCTTGCTTGGGAAAGGTGCCCACACAACTTGAGTGAACAGTTGAATTTTCAAGTGGTACTTGAACACATGATGCTTATTATTAAGTTAAAGATACATTGAGAACTTCTTTCAAAAATACTTTACAATTTAGCTACATTTTTCTGTAAATTTTTACCTAAAATTTTATTTTTTGAAAAATACTGTAAGTTGTTCAGTCATGTTTGTGGGAATGTATGGTCTGTACATCGTCCTTATAGGAAAACTGTGGACCACGAGATTTCAGTTCTTAATTAAGTAATCTAATCCTTCACATTGCCCTCATTATTCAGAGCTGGTAAATGTTTGTGTTTAAACAAGATAATTGTTGGCTGTATTTGAGTAGGTTGTGAAAACAGAGGAGGATACCTGCAGAGAAATAGTACTTGATAAGATGGATTTTAAAAGTGGCATTCTGAGCATGCTGCCGTGCTGAGATGGACTGAAGTAACTGAGCTAGTTACTCTTGCATTGAAGAGGACTTTATGTTGTCAATTTACGGTTTTTATTACACTAGATGTTCTTTTATGGCATTTAATTTAAGTACTTTTTAAATTGCACATACAGCACAGTGCTTAATTCATGAAATGGCTCTGTCTTCTATGTTCTATGAGCCTGTCAGAACAAAAAGCAGATTCAGTATTACTGGACTAATCTGAAAATACATGTTGTGTCTCTTTCAGTTCCACATGCACTTAAACACACCCCTAAACCGCTCAACTTCTTAAGTACGTTGGTTTAGCGGTCATCAAATAGAACCTACTTGTTGGCTTTGTGAGACTTAGGAGAATTATTTTCATTGATTTTACTAAGTGAATTTTTTGCAAGGTTCACTTACTGTAACTCATTTTAGGCTGTCCTGAATTTGAAAAGGAAAAAATAGATGTCTTTAGTTCTTACTGTAGTCTTTTTAGTATTATTCACTGTTCTGTGGCAATTCTTCAGTCATTACCTATCTATTGTACATTTTAAGTTATATACCTTGATAGATAACTTGCCAGGCAAGAGGCCAGTGAATCAGGTGTCGCTTCCTACACCTGTTTTGTCAAAAAAACCAACACCAAACCCACCCTGTGCTGGTGCTTGTAGGTAGGAAAAGCAATTTTATCTTGCAGAGAATTGGAAAGCAGGGTCCTAAGTTCTTACACATTTTTTAATTGAAATGAAGTTGAAAAATTCTCGAGTCTGGATCTGTGGATTAAATGTCTTGCACTTTATGAGTTTAAATACAGTGAACTGGATTATGTGTAGCCCTCAGGAAAAAAGGCATTTGATGTTTTTCTGGGTTTGTCTGGGAGACACCTGATCCAGTGGTGTTGGACTGGTGGGACAGCCCAGCCGAGGTTGCAGCATTTCCACTGTACTGCTTAAATTGGTATTAATGGTTTACAGCTCTACTCCATAGCCAGCAAACTTTAGTAGACATAGCCATGCACTGAAAGTCATGTTCTTAAAATGGAAAGCAGTATATTTAAATGAATATACCTAAGCTATGTGCTCATATTATCAGCTAGTAGATTTATCTTCTGTGTCTTTACTTGTTTAACTAAGAAAGCTTCTTTCCTAACTACTTTCACAGTTTGAATTCATGTAGTAACTTTGCTTGTGCTTTTATTCTAGTACATATTTACCTGTTTTCTGATTTTTGGTATCTTGTTTTTGTTAGAACATTGCATTGCATATAAATAGCCAACTTTATGTAAATACAAATGGGAAGGTTATTTTCGCTAAACAGGAAACCAGGTGGTCGACTCTGTATACTGAACTTCTCAAAGAAGTTTTACTGAAAGAGAAAAATAAGTCTACCTTGGGTAAAGGCTATACTGCCTTTAAAATCTGTACGCTGTCCTCTTCAGGACAGAGACTTTCTTAGAGTGTAAATCAGCCGACATGTAGCTACTTGTAATCCTGCTTGGATAGTTTCTGTTACCTGAGCTAGCTTGTGTTTGCAGCTATGTATATCAAGAGTAATCAGTGGCAAATGCTTTGGAATGAAGGCTGCATCCTCATTGTAGTGTTCTAGAATACCAAGTTTAGCAAGTCTGACTTCTGAAGGTCAGGAAGGACATCTGAATAACCACAAGTGTCATCCTAGAGGTGTTAATGGAAAACAACCATAAGTTGCAAGCATTCTAGCTGGGATGGCTGAGTGTTGAAATGCTGTAGAGATGGGGATTTACATAAATACTTACTAGGGGATGATTCTGTGTGCATCTGGGTGCATCAAAGAAAGAGTAATAAACCTGGAGACCCTATCATCTGCTGCTTCAAAGATAAGTTTTCTTTGGTGTAAGTAGCAGGACCATGGGAATTATCAGTTAAGTGATAAAGTATGTTGTGTGGGTTTAATAGTAAGTTAAAACAGTGGAAAAAAAATCTTTAAGTGTGATGGTTCTGTAGAATTGCGGGTAGTATAAATCCAGTATTAGGTTGTTAAGCTGCCTTTTGTTTACTGTAGTTCAGAGCTGGAATGAGTCTGACAGTCTTGTGGGAACTGAGTTGTTTGTGGGATGCCTCATGGAAGCAGTTAGAGGAGCTCAAGTTATTATCCCCTTCCATTTATAGACCCCCCTCTTCCATTTTTCTGAGAGGAGAGTTTTTGAGTTCTTAGGTAGGAAAAGTAAGGATAAAAGACTTGCACCTCAAGCAGAACAGGATTTTCTAGATGCCGACTTGTGAGGAGGGTGATGGAGCCATGGCTGTGAGGATTTTTCTGGTTCCTACTGCAAAGGAAAGACTGTGAACCTAAAAATGGACTCTCCTTGTACTGAAGTCGTATTCCATACTGCTGCCAACTGATCCCCTTCAGTTTCCTTTCCCCAGTCACTCCTTTCAGCTGTGGAGTAACTCCTCCATCTCCTTTTTTCCCTTTCTCTTTTCTTCACAATCTCCTCTGGTCATTTGATGATTCTGTCTGCCTGCCACCAGTTAGAGCAATTTGACTGAGGAAAGCCAGAAAAGTGCCCTTTTTGTATACCAGATAACATCTTTATCTGCCAGTTTTGTGGAAGTCTGCAGAGTGTGTACCAGTGACCCAATATACTGGACATTGCATTGTGGTGAAATCACTGATCTTAGAAGGTAACTCATATTAAAAAGAAATGGAATAACAGATTAGGCATTAACTCTTGCATGTAAGCCTTTATATGCATTTTACCAAATGTTGTCAGTATATAAACGTGGCTTGCTTTTTTTTTCTTTCAAGTACTTGCCCTGATTAGAGCGTGGGATCAACATAACTTGTGGCCATGGGAAAGTACTGGGTTTTAGCTAAGTGTGGTGCTCTCTACTACAATTTTCCTTTAATTATGACTGAATTGCTCTGTTACTTGCAAATTGGACACAGTCTCCCTGAGGTGAGCTAAAGAGAAATAAAAATCTACCTCTTGATAGTCTTTAGGGTACTGCCATTAATATGTAAGATGTAGTTTATTATGAAAGCAGATTATGTAATTGTGTATGTGTGTATACATGTAAAAGTTTTACCAAAATTCTGTCTACAACCAAATGGGCAACCATATAGTGACTAAGTATTGTTCTCTTACCACATCAGTTTTCAGATCTGTGCAAGACAGAAGCAGTAACAAGTAGGCAAGGTCAAAACTTGGTCTTAATTGATTTAATTCTATTCTAGAGATCACTACTGCTGGGAAGTGTCTTCTGTGAGGTAGAAAGTGTGTAAATAAAAGAGGCATTATTTTTCTGAAATTAGTTAATCTTCTGCCTGGTGTGTAGCTAGGCTAAGGAATAGCTTAGTTTGCGCTGAGAACTTGCTGCATGCTGTAGAAGTTGTAATTGTCAAAACGATTATTTGAAGCTTCTTATTTCTTCCATTGTGGCCAGTTTAGAAACCACATTCAGTAATGATATAGGCAAATTTGTTTAACTTCCCTAGAGTCTCCTGTCCTCAGAAGAATCATGAAGTTAGTGGATTTAAGCCAGAGTAGAATTTATGTTTGAAGTTTGGTGATCTGCTGAAGTTGTTAATTCTTGGAAGTAGAGATGAATAGATGCTTGTTTACTCCTCCACCCTCCCCGGCCCCTTTCCTTCTCATGGTCCTAAATTGTCTCCGCTCTCCTTTGTTGGGGCAGAAGTAAAGGAATATTTGTCAATTTTTCATTATTAAGAAGGTGAACAGTCCACACAGATAATCCTGTTCTCATCAAGTATGTTTGAATGACTAAGAAAAGACCTGTTTAAAAATAGCTGAGAGATGATCAGGTTATCTAATAGTTTAACTAAGTTAAGAAATCAAATAGAGAATTGTTAGTGTGAAGCACAGCTGAGCTTGTTTGTCTTTGAAATAGTTCTCTAATTCTGCAAATAGAGCTGATTTTATTAAAAGATAGATAATTGGCAACATGGGTTAGAATCTGTAGTGTTTGTTATATAGCGATGTGGAAAGTAAGAAGAGGGTGAAAATTAAAGAATAAATAGTAGCTTCCTAAATTTTAAACTGGCGAAACTTTTTATTTGGTGCATATAACTTCTAACAGTCCATGCTGAAGCGACATACAGGCAATGTTGATGGAAGGATATCCCACAGAAGGAGCAACTGTTCCCAGCTTCATTAAACTCCACTGAGCACCTCTTTCCTCCCTAAAAGTGAGTCCTGGAGTATTGGATGGGTAGGCAAAACTCAAGGCTGGCCCTTAAGCGTGGTTAGATGGTGGCCACCAAGGGTGGCCCATGACTGCACCGTGATTGTTCTGCTGGTTTGTAAGGGTGAGAGCAGCAGCTGAGGATACCCTGGATGGCTTCACAATTGAGGACTTGGGGTTATACTGAGCTGAGTTTAGTAAATTACCAGCTTTCAGGCTGAGATCAGGTCCTGGGTTTTTCCCCCCACTCTGCTGGTAGAGATGGGAGTTAATACACCAGAAGTCCTGCATTCTCTTGCACTGTGTACTTCAAAGCTGTGCAAAATTGCTGATGCAGTTGAGTGTTAGAGACGACTGCTCCTCAGTTTTATTTGAAACATACA
The DNA here is from genome assembly GCA_013398955.1 of Callaeas wilsoni. NCBI lineage: Eukaryota > Metazoa > Chordata > Aves > Passeriformes > Callaeidae > Callaeas > Callaeas wilsoni. The sequence continues at coordinate 114,328 of VWPU01012085.1, read as the reverse complement.
TGAATATAACCAGAAAAACGTTACTTTAAAGAAACAATGTTTACACTTCTGAAAGAAAAATGCTGTATAGAGTGAGGGTTTTTTCCCAAAAACCTACTTTCTTTCATGAGGAAAAAGCAATTTTAGCCATTATAGATGCTCTTGCTAAGATTAGTAGATATTTTGCTAAGATTAGTAGATATTTCAGTTCATCACAGAGCTAGAATTAGAGACTTCTTATGGTAAAAAGTCTTCTATCAAATACTAGAGAAGGGAGGAGAGATTCTAAATGGTTCCAGGATCTCTTGCCATTTAACTTTAGCTCAGATGCACTGAGAGTCCGATCCATCTTTGAGTGGGACAACTCAGTCACAGGGAAAGCTCAAACTAAAATGGAGTTCAAATCCGTGTAACAGCCTGAGCAGTGTATGACATCCAAAGTGAGTATAACTTTTTCAGGTACTTAAATGAAGTTTGTCATATTCTCGTCAGTGTTGGTCTTAAATTTTCTACCTGTTCATTTTTAACTTCTGCTCAGGAGAGCCACACGAAGTGGCTTCAAATCTTCATACTGCCCACCACCTCACCCTGGAAAAATTTGTTGGGTAATCTTGTAGCATTCAGTCCTACCACGTGTCTCTGGGTCGCTTGTTCATGTTATTTCCTCTCCCTCATGAACCTCCGGGTTACCAAAGGACTATTGTGGCAGAGGTAATAAAAAGACAGATTTGAAGAACAATAATTCTTATTTCTTGTCTCTCAGTGATGCCAGCATTCCTGGTGCACACGTAGTCAACTGTTCCTTCTTTTGTAACAGGAGGATCTTCCTCATAAAATACATCTATACTGAAACTGTGGTAGGAGCACTGCTGGGCTTGGCACAAAGCCTGAGTCCCAGGGAATTGCTAAAGTTTAACCTTCCTCATCTACCAGCCACATCTCAGGATTTCATAACCTCATAGGAGATACCTGTGACATATTGCCAGAGGAGAGTACTTGCTTTGAAGCTTTATTAACACTGTGGCAGTAATAATATATACAGTTTGATTGTGAAATGCTGCTTGCATTACAGAATAGTCAACATGAGTCACTACAGCCCTTCCCAGGTTTTAGGTGTAGGCATGGCTTTTTTTTTTATCTTGAAGTTTGCATCTTCAAGTACAACTTAATGTTTCAAAATACTTATAACTATGGTGTCAGATTTAACGTGCAGGTGGAGACTGAAGCTACACTTTGTGCATACTTCATTAGTAAAAAGTAACTAGATTTAATCAACTTTACACTATGTCTCTTAATTGCATGGGTTATTTTGTTGGTAGCATACTTGGATACTAACTTCCACTGTGAATGTTAGCTCTGCGAGTCGTGGTTTTTGGAGGAAGACTCTAACCCAGATGTACTCGACTTACTGGAGTTGCTTTTTGTCTAACAAATTGGTGACATAACTATAATATTCCTTCAATTTTGTCATTGTGTGGAAAGAGAAAAATATAGGAAGAAAATCAAGACTAAAATTGGAGTGGCTGAAGTTTCAACAACTTCATGATCTATATTTGCACATTTATACAAAATTTAAGAGAATACCAAATGAAATTCTGAAGCAAGCTAATGGTTGTCACAGGTATGAATTTATATAATGTCAGGTATTTTAAAATGCTTCAGTTATGTTGCTTGCTTGAATGAAACTCCTGTTGTCATAAAACCAAGATGTTTCATATAAAGATTAGCAGTAGGATTTGCATTAAAGTATGTAGAGTTGCAGTTGAAGCCAATTTAATGAGTAGAGCTGTTTACATAGTTGTCCATGTAACTCTACCAGTTTGAGTATTTTTATTAGATGTTGTTGCCCATGAAACACTGATTAGCTCACCTACATTTCATTTATATTATTTAAATCTGGAGTGTCATCAATGAAAGTAAAATAAGTAATAGCTGGTTTTATCTGTTCTGCTTCACAGTGCTGTGAAGTAAAATAGTTGCATTTTTCCTAAGCTATTTGAGTGTCTTCTGAAGGACTAGGAATAAATGTATAGTCCAAGTCAGCATTTTAGAATTATGTGTTTAGGTCTAAGGTCTTTTCTGGCTTAAATCTTGTAAATTTAGCTACTTACATCAAACGCATCTAAAGAATCTTGCTTTAAGAAGTCCTTCTAGGCTCTGGTCTAATTCTTGTACAGTAAAAACATTTTCTACAGATAAATTTTACAAGGTCTGCAAATTGTTTGCATAGAAATGTCATTTCGAAGTGCTTTATTTAGTACTCTTGTAGTTGAAGCTCAAAGCCAATTTACTATCTTGTTTTATTCACTTTAGACAATTTAACCTTCGAATGAAGAGAGATACATCTCTTTTTAGTGATGACTTTAAAGTAGAAATATCGAACCAAGTAATTGATTATGATACCTCCCATATTTACACTGGACACATTTATGGTAAGTATAACACTTTAAAATGGATGAAAGTGCAGCAGTTTTAAACAGGAATTTTCTAACAGTACATGGAGAAAATTAATATCTGTATGATTAGATTATTGTTAAACTTTAATAATGCATCTTAACACATTTAAACTCTCATCTGCTTTTATGAGTCACATTAACAAATGAGTATTTTACCTAATAATTTTCATACCCATAAAACTTGAATTTCAAATCTGTTTATAAACATACTCTTCATAGAAGTCTGATGCATTTTTAAAAAAAGAGAAAATTTGTATGCACTGAAGAAAAAAGAAATCAGATGCCATTCTTAGTTTAAAGGAATAAAAGGAATATTACCATCGTTAAGGGTAATATACCTGATTTCAGTAAATACAAAAGATTAAATTGATTAAAAATGAAGAAGAATTACAGAATTAAAAGCAGATGGAAAGAAGAAATGGATTAAGATTTAGTCTGCCCCTCTTTATACTGTTTGTTTGGTTTTCCTGAAGATCTTTCTTAGTCATGTTCTGCAGTCTTGAAGTGAGCATTTTCAACTTCATAAAGTAATAAACACAGGATTTCATAGGCATCTAGGCAGAACAGTTTACTAGTTATTTTGAGTAGGTCAGAAGGCTTATTGATAGTGTGATTCTGAACTTTCCTCAATGGAGGAGTATATAAACATTCTTTTAGCAGAGTAATCTTTCATCCTTTATATGGGAAAGGCTGTTGGGATGCTGCATGTTGCAGCAATCAGTGATTAAACTTTGACAGTTGTATTTTTCCTGATTGTGACTGTTAAAAATACAAATTCACTCTATGTCTAGCTAGAGTTTTAAGAGGATTATGCTTGAAGAGAAAAATGGATGTCTTGAATATAGGGAAGTCGTTCTTTGAAAGCTTTCAGAATTCTGTATATGCTCTGATTTTATTATTTATTATTTCTAATTGTATGAATGGATGTACAAGGACAGGATTTGGCTATAGAATTACATGCTGTGGATGTAATAGCTTTAAAATACAGAGTTGAATTCTTCATTATATACTTTTTAAACATAATTTATGCACCTGATTGGGAAGCTGCTGAACTTAATGACTGTGGTTTTGGTGTAACTGTTTTTCTTACTGATGGATAATCTTAGTCTCAAAAAATCAGACATGTCTTTCTGTTATCCAGAATCTTATTACCCCAGAATTCATGGAGGTTTTTAGCAGTTGGGAACTGGTACATGATCAGGATAGTTATGCAAGTACCACATGTTAGCAGTGATCTTAACACCTTGGGTAGTGTGATGTTTGAAGTTTGCACAGGCCTGAAAGCTTTTTGAAGGTTATAAAAAAAACTAATGCACTTTGTCCCTTAACAGGTGAGCAGGGAAGTTTTACTCATGGGTCTGTTATTGATGGAAAATTTGAAGGATTCATCCAAACTCACAGTGGGACCTTTTATATTGAGCCAGCAGAGAGATACATAAAGGACAGAAACCTACCATTCCACTCTGTCATTTATCATGAAGATGATATCAGTGAGTACTTCCATTTTGTGCTACAGATGTAATTTTTTTTTTTTTAAATGTCAAAACCCGTAAGCCATTTGTAAGCATCAAATGAGACTTCAGCTTGTGAGTGACACTGTGAATCGTGCTGTCCTCAAGTGATTCATATGCAGTTATGGTGTGAGAGAGATTTATGGCAAACCAAAGTCAGTCTTCTTTATTCTGCCATTTTAAGAACTCCTTAGCAGTCAGGCTTAAGTGTGCAAGCAGTACATTCCCTACCCAATGGATACATGTTTCTTTGAAAAATACACTCTTAAAATGATCTATACTGATTTCTCTTCCATGTGATCTGGAAAATAAAAGATAATAAAAGTTCAAGTCACTAATTGATTACCTATATCTTGTGAGGGTGATATTTGTGTGAAATAAAAGTTTCCCCTGCTTGTGTCTCTCACATGTGCCTTCAGAGAGCTCTTTAGAAGAGGTAGTGGCACCCAGTATGTCCCATTTTACATAATAGTTGATGGAAGCATACAGAAAATAATACTTAAATTTGACAACTTAAATTTGACAATTACAGCCACAGAAATCTAGCTTTAGTTGCAAATGCTCAGAAGGATGAAAAAGTACCATGAAATACTTCTACATCTTCAGAACTAACACACCAGAGTTCTCCTGCACTGTACCTGCCTATTTATGTATGATCAGTCTTCATATGTAATACAAATCAGTTTTGTTTGATGCTTAAGTTATATTGAACCTCAAAAGTACTGCAATAAAGTTGTAATTCCAAATTTGAGTGCTTCAAGGATCGAGGACGTATCAAAGGTAAATGTTAGCAGCATCAGTTTAAGATCAACTTTGGGTTATTGAAGCTAACGAAGTGTCTTTTCAGCTGACTTCAGGATTTCAGTCTTGCTCAAAAATCGGTTTACACCATAACTTCATTTTAAAAACATGTCCCATCAGGCCATTGTGCAAACCCTAGAAGACTTGAGTTTGAAATCTCATTTGGAATTGGATGAGGAGGATTCGATCACGAGAAATTACTTGAATCACTCTGATAATGATACATGTATAAATAACTTTCAAAGTATGTCATAATGAGACTGCATTGTGAAAAGAAGTGTCAAAGAATAGGAAGTTAGATGAGGAAAATTTCTGATTGTGATTTGGCTTTGTATATTATAATTTTCTCGGTGCTGTAAGCCAGTGAAAGAAACAGGGTTACTGCACATTGCTCTCCTTGATTACTTCTCTTGTGTGAATGCAGTGAAGAGAAGTGATCTTTTTATACTAAAAACGCAGCAAATTTGGGTGGTTTTTTTTATATTTTACTTTCAGTGGCAGTATGTGTGCTGTCTCTGAGTATATTAAAATTGCTGTCAGCTAGCAAATATGTTTGTCCTTCCTGTTATCTCATTCTGTAAATATGATTACTAATCCAAAAGCAAATAGAATTTCCATAATTTTAAAGAGCTTGTGAACGAAAGCATTTACTGGATTTGTGAACAGTATTTATTTTCTGACCAAGTGTATATTTTCCTGGTGCTTACAAGACCCATACTTGAGAATAACTTTATGAGATAACATTCCATGTTTTTGATTCTCAAAGAGAAGCTGCAGCATGAGCTTCATTTTCATCTGTACAGAGCATTGCTGGTCAGTTCAGCAGGGGGGAAGTCAGTTCAAAGGGGAGAAGGCAGTGTTCCCTGTTAGCTGCAGTTGGACTATTACTGGCTTTGCTGCTGTAGCAGGAGAGTAGTGGGGGAAAAGTAATAAAAAAGTTAGAAAAGTCTGGCGTGGAACTGTAAGATTCATCTTCCATAACATTTCTGGGAATATATCACACATACTTCTAAGTTTTGACAGGTCTCACCCAACAGTTCATTCATTGCTTGATAGTGGAAATATTTGACTTCCACCTATGTAGGACTTTGTGTAAATAAGTCACTGTCAGCTTCATAAAGGGTTTATGAACAGGTAACTAACCCTGTCGTTGAAAAGAGAGGGCGGAGGAAAGTAAGAGACATAAGGCAGTGATGTGCCCAGTTTTCAAAGGTTGAGACAAGCAAGAAGATTGTCTCATGTCCCAGTTCCTTATGCTGTAAATAGTGAGTCACTAAAAATACTCTTCACTCTTATTGAATACTGACAGAAATAGAACTGTGCCTTAAAGAAGCAGATAAATTGATTTTATGAAAGTTACTATTGCTCTTTTGTAGGAGTGATCTCTGTTGGAAGAGTAAATGGATCGCTTTGAGAACTGGAAAAAGTATTGTTGAAATTGGTTCCTGCTAATGTCTTATTAAAGTGAATGGGAGCAGGGTATGTTAAGGTGTTTTTAATTATTCAGGTGTTGGTATGTCGGCTTACATTGTTTTTCCTCTGGAATCTAGTGCATCAAAACGATCAGTTAGTAACAAAATCAGATTATCAGAGGGGATGGTCTAAACCTATTCCAGTGAGCCACATTAAAGCAGCAGTACAGTATGACTTCCAAACCACCAAGTGAGTGAACATTGCTGCTTGCTCAGCAGGGTTGAAAATAGCCCATCCTGGAGTGAAGTGTAAGCAGCACTATTTAAAAACACATCAGTCCTGTTGGTTGCTGCCAGTGCAGTCTGATGTGCCTGTGTTCTGATTGTGTAGTGTCACTTTAGTCATTGAGATCATAGATGCCTCTAGGATTTCTGTTGTTTGAAATATCTGGAGTATACAACTGATTCTATCTCTTTCTGAAGAGTGCTTTTGAAGCTAAATTATTTTTCTCTTTCATGAGATCTATTTTTGCATTGAACTGCAGCTCCAAAAAAACCTCAACAACTCAAAAAAGTTAAGCTTTATAGAAGATCTGTTGTTAATTAGTTGTTACTGCTCTAACCTAAAGCTAGCTCTCATGAAACAGTCAGACCACTACTATCTTACGTAGGACAAAAGCAACAAAAAAGATCACATTTCTAACTCGGGAGAGACTGAGGAAAAAGTCATCTTTGCTTTAATTTGATTTTTTTTTTTGGTCACTCATGTTTCAGCCTTTTGAAACAATATGCTTTTTAGTGCTTTTCAGAAACCACAATACAACATATGATTAGCATCTCAATGAGTTCTTTTTCAGTAGTTAAACAAAAGTTGTTTTGTAAATGGAGATTATATTGTCAACTTTATAAGGCAGCTTTTGTCTGTTACAGTGGATCTGGTGACCAGTGGAAGACAGCCTTCTATTCATGACTTGAAACACAAGTTGAATGATTTTAGTTTCTAAACCAGTCTTGATCAAACTGTTTTATAATTTAGGGTTAGAAAGATGCAAATTGCTGTTTACGTTAAGATATTTAGGAAACATTTCCTTAAGGATGAGAATATATTTATTTAAATCATGTTTGCTTTAAATGTATCCATGAGTTCATACTGTAAAATACAAAATCAGTATTTCTTCAGATCAACAGTATACAGGAAAGTCTTGTTCAGACCTTCAGGAAAATTAACATGGTCACTTAATTGTATTTATGGTCTTGGAAGGACTATACAACTAAGAACAGAAAGTGAAGTGGTTTGTAATTTTGCAAAGCCCTATCTGCTAAATGGACTGACTATTGCAAACTGCGTTATTAATGAGAACCTGGTTTCTTTTTCATCACGTTGTGATGACAGTTGTCATGGGAGCACAGTGTCACAGAGTGCTGCAAATGAAATCTGTAATGTGGATTTTTTTTTTTTGTGTCTGCTTACATATGAGTTTTATTCTGACATTATTGCTTTTGCTAGTGTTGGGCAAATCTCTATGGCTGTTAAAGAATTGAGTTTTCATCATTTGTAATGGAAGTTTGATGTCATCCTTGCCCAAGATGCCTAAATCCAGTAATTATTAAGCAGTTAACCTAAATGCTTAACAGATCATACTATTTACTGATAATTAGAAGAAGAAAAACCAAGTGTTCGAGAATGTCTTTGTGGAAGGTAGTACATCATCTTGAAAAAAATCTTATTTTGAGCATCTGGAGTTGTATATATCATTAAAAATCATCTGCCATCTAGTTAGAATAAGACGTTGTCACAAAGTATGAAGTGACAAGATTTTACAGGTGGTTTTTAGATTTATTGTTATTTTATTCTACTCTTTATTATTTTTTAACATTCTGCCAGGATGTACAAAACCTGAAAGTGGATAGTACTGGAAAAGCAAAGGTTGGGGGTTTTTTTGCCTAATGATTTTTTCTAGTTAGAAGATCGAACCCGTTATTAACCTCTTCTGCTGTAGCTCTGTTGGAAAATAGTCTTCTATTTTCTCCTCAACTCTGCATTCACTGTAAGCAAGCATTTCATGGTGAAGGCAGGTTTTTTCCTTTTCACTTCACAGGCTTGTGGTAGGGATAGGTTAAGAAGCTCTTGATCCCAAAGAGCTGGCAGAAGGCTGTACAGAAAGCTGCCACATCTCAGAGCATTGAAAAGCTTCACAAGAGCATGGTTCAGACTTCTGTCTTGTGGGTCAAAACTGTCTAAGTCATCTGGCACCATGTAGTTCTTGCTCAGCTTCAGAAATTTAAAAATTGAACTGCTGCAGGGGATGATGGAAATAGGAGGTCTCAAAAGATGATGAGGGAATGGTGCCTTCACAGTTTGGGGACGTTTCAGCATTCAGCAAATGAAAACTTCATGTGCAACTTTCCCTGTAAGTTAGAAATGGTTCCAAAGTGAGCTATCCTGTATTACCTGTCTCCTGTGATGAGCAGGGTGGTTTCAAGTCTGTCTCTGGTGGATTTGTCCTTTCCAGCACAAGCAAAACCTTGGCAATTGCTATTGCAGGCTGTTTTGTGTTTATTTTTTGGTAATTTTAACTGTCATGGCCTTAAAGTGTTTCTTACTAGATTATTACTTTTGAAGTGAGAAATATTTGAATTGCAGGCAGTCAGTATAAAAAATGTGTTAAGGGATTTCCTAACATCTTTGGGAAACAAGATAGAGAGAAAGGACAGATTATTCTGTGTAATACACTGAGAGCATTTATCTCCAGTACTGTTCTGTCAGTTGTCATAATGCTTCAGAGTGGGGCTCCTGCAGGAGTTGCTCTCAGTGGTTTTTTGCAGGGGCAGTGTGTGGTGGAAAGGCGGGATGGGCCATTGCTCCTGCCCCTGGGTAACCTGTGCTTGTTTCAGAGATAACCAGGCAGTGGTGTGAAGTCAGGTCATAAGTAATGAAAATTTGCGTTAGACTAAATACAGTAGAATTTTTTAATACTACAGTGGGAGGAAAAAAGGGTGGTGGAGATGGATAAGGGAAGGATTATATCTACAGTCCTTTGCTTGTAATCTAGTGATATTAAACAGGATCCCAAAAAGTACAAAGTGACTCCAGCTTTTTGTTTAATATTGGTTGTAGCCAAGTCAGTGTTCCACTACCATGCTGGAGCAAATTGGGTGAGGTGACTTGCAGTAAGAGCATATTTTTCTCTTTTTCTCTCCATTCTTCTGGCACTGTGCTAGGGCTAAATGTGCTGAGAGGAATGTGATGAGACAGCAGTTCAAAAATGGTATTTGTGTGGTAGTAGAAATTGAAATGAGGGAAACTAATATGCAGAAAGTCATGAAATAAACTTACAAGGTAAGCTGTCTATTGAAATAGTTTAGCAGTATCATGCAGTATGACTGTAGGACACAGGCATAAGAGTCAAAGATAATTAAAGACAGCTATCAGATGAAACCATAGCAGAGCCCATACTCCAAGGGAGTGCATCTGCTGTGCTCCAGCTGCTGCCAAGCCTTGACTCCACAGCCCAGACTAGAGCTTGTCCAGGGCAAAACCACCTGAAATGCATATAGTGTGGGCTACAGGTCCTTGGTGCCTAGGCTTTACAGTTCTACTCCTACATGTCTGTTCTATTTACTCTGTGAATTTGGATCTCCACTCTTTAAAAAAAAAAAACAAACACCCCCCCACCAAACAAAAATTTTAGAAAACCAAACAAATGAACCAACCAACAACTTCCAAAAAGCAACAAACCTTGGTAAAGTTTGCACATTTCTGACAAAAATGGCACTCTTTTTAAATGGTGCTAAAACTGTGGTTTGACCTACAGAAATTGATTTGTTAAGTGTTCAAATCTGTGGCTACCATAATCTGTATTCCATTATTTCTTATTTGGGCACCAATTTATGGTGAGATCCAATCTGCAAAGAAATCAAAGGGACAGGTATTCATATTTCTCATCTCCAGAGGAAGCTTCTGCAAGTACAAGTTACAAATCTGCAATAGGTACTGACAGGAAAACCTAAGCATGTGTGTCTGAAGCACATTCCCTTGTGCAATGAGGTCTGCATTGGCAGCTATTGCAAGAGTTGCCCTCGTTAAACAGGTGATTGTAGGATATCCTCACTAGTTTGGGTCTCCAGCATGTTTAACTAACATGTAGTGGTTAACTAAACCATGGTTCTATCCATTAGCATTGCCCTTCTTAGGTATTGGTAGTTAAGTAGCATAATGTGAAAACGTCCAAAAAACTGTGAAAGATGAATAAAATATTAAAGTCCCCTAAGAATGTTAATGAGGTTTCTTAGTTTGTTTACCAAGTAGCATAAAAACCCTTTCTCTTACCCAAGCAGTCTTTAGTATACTTGATCTCTAATAGCTTTCCATTGTGATGTCATTTTTGAAGGTTGCTTTTAGTTGAAACAAGTGGGTACAGATGTGTAAATAAAAGCTCTCATTCTTATGTTAGACAGTGCTCATCATATTTTCATGTGCTGCCTGAGAAAATAATGTTAAGAAGCAAATGTCAGTTTTGTTCTGTTTGTAAAACTAAGAATGTCTTAGTAGAAATGTTTAATGAAAAAAAGCTGCATAAACCTTGAATCTTCTAACGCTTCCCTCAAACCACATGCACAATATTGGACACAAACTGAGTAAGTTGCAGTGATGCAGCCATATTTTGGACTTGTACTTGGAATTTGAAAACTCAACCTGGCCTTCCTCTTTTTAGAATATCCACATAAATATGGACCACAAGGAGGTTGTGCAGATCATTCAGTATTTGAAAGAATGCAGAAGTACCAGATGACTGGTATAGAAGAACCAACAACAGAGGTACAACAAAGGCTAATGGATTATGTTGATTAGTAGTTGGTGTGATAACTTCCTATTTCTTGTATGTTGTCTCTTTTACTTTTGGTGAGCCATCATCCCTCCACGTTGTGAGATACTTAAATTATTGGTGGATGTTTCTTTTTAACATAATTTTTCTAAATTCTTTTTCTCATTGCTTCTGTAGCACAGATGTGCTACTTACAGTCTTAATGAATCCTACATGATCTCAAATTTTTCAACAGTTAGAATTTTAGATGGATGTGGAAATCAAGCTTGAAATGAGGAATATACTTTATTGCAATTGAGTAGGAAGAGTTGCAAGATCCCTTGAGCACCAAGTAATCCATTGGTTCTAAAGAGTAATAACTTCTAGATTTTGAAGTTACGTTAATATAACACAGTTGGGATAGCTGAGTGCTTTCAGCGGAAAACTAACTGCTATTGGTGGGAGGGTCTTCCTAACAACTCTGTAAGCCTGAAGGGGTTACAGCACATTACTGATTGGCTGCTGGAAGAGGTAAGTGTCCCATGGAAGGAACTTGGGTACCTGGGTAGAGTCCCACAATGGATTTGCATTCAGGTTTGCACCACATGTCATGAATTTTTTTTTTCCAACAGCAAGTTACTGAGTTTCTTTTAGACTTAGCTGTGTTCTGAGCTGTTCCAAGTCTTGGCATAATTTTGTGGTGTCAGCTAAATATATGCCAAGAAAACTATGCAATATGGCTTGTTAAATAGCATCAGCAACTTAGTTTATTTATGTTGTGACTCCAGAAATTGTCAACACTAATGCACTTTCCAGCACTGGTAGCAATAACATGCTTTCCCAAAAATCTGATTGTAAAACTTTATGGAGAGAGAGGGCCATCAGCCAGTGAGTACTGTAAGGCCAATGTGCTGCCAGATAACACTTTGACTAACCAGTGTTCCTTTAACTTCATGTTCAGTGTCCCATTTGTTCCATGCTGAAGTGCTTAAACATTTCCGTTAGCTGAGGCAACTGACTAAGGTAATTAGAATTTGAGATAACTGGTGTTAGGGAAGATGCAGTTAAGTCCCACCAGTGCTGATTTTTTTCCTAATCTACCAACTGTTTGTTTATCTTAGAAAAGGATTATAACAAATTCCAAAGATCACATGAATGAAAAAAAAATCTATGTAACATTGACTGCCTTTTGTAATATAAAATGAAATGCAGAGAGAGCTTTTGCTAAGATTACATTCAAAGTATTTGAAAACTGAGCATAATGTACTTTAATTCAAGATTCATGAAACTTTGCAAGTTAAGGAAAAGAATGAAAATCTGTTTCTATTAGTGGAGTATGCTTAGAACCATTGTTCTTTTTAGGTAATCTAGTGCAGCATGTAGATCTACAAAATTAATGTATCTCTTTCCTGTGCTAATGTAGAAGCCTGTTGAAGAGCCTAAGAAGGATGAGCCACAGCTTTTGAGAAAAAAGCGTGCCACTCAGGCTGAAAAAAACACATGTCAGCTGTATATCCAGACAGATCATTTATTCTACAAGCATTATGGAACCAGGGAAGCTGTGATTGCACAGGTATTTCCAATCCCTTTATTTTAAATCACCTGCTTTTACTTTGGGTAGTCCTGATAAATTTCATGTAACTTATCTGTGTGTATTTTTGCTTATTTACTTTATAATGTCTTGTTTCTTTTGTTAAAGTGCTCTTGACATAATTGAAACAGCATTTTTTATTTTGCTGAAAAGATGCTGTTTTTCTGTGACAAAAGTCCTGGGCACTTGGGCCTCCTTTAATGGCAGCTGTGGTGTGTTTAGCACCTCTGAGCAGGATTTGCAGTCTGACTGTTCTCAATTCTTACTGAGAAAAATAATATTTTCTGAAGAGTTCTGTCCTGTTTGACAGCCTGCCGAGCCTCTGTTTTAACACTTGCATAGGCTTGCCTTTGAAATTTTAGCTCAAAACACTGTGAGCTAATGATGCTGAGATCTGTTTCTGTAGTATCTCATGTAGTGGATGATTAAAAAAGCAGTGGCAGCTAAAGGCAGATGCTTTTCATTTGTCAATATACTATTAACTGGGAAAAGGGTTAATATGATTTAGTGTTTTTGCTGATAATTTGCTAAAAATATAGCTAGCATGTTAACATACTTCTCCTGAACTCTGAAGTTTCACTGCCACTTGCAGATCTGAATTTTACTATTTATTTATCACACTGTATGTAGGCAATTCAGGTAACATTTTTCAAAGCTCTGAAGTCACCTTCAAAATCAGCTTTTTAGTGAGTTGACATTTGTGTGCTCTTAGAAAAGGTAAATGATTAGTTTTTCCACATTTCTGTTCTACAATGAAATGAATAAATCTGTAAGAAGTAAATTTTTTTCTCTGAAAAAAAAATACAGAGCTTCAAATACAATTTCAACGACAGTGTTGTCTTTCCAAAGCAGTGAATAAAGGGGTATCACAAACAGCTATCAGAAAGTTGATAGTATTATGTGTTTAAAAAAAAAATCAAATGGCAAAATCCTTTGGTGGTATCTGGCATGGTGGTGATGCAGATACTGGTAGTGATTAATTTCCATTATGTGTCATCATTTAATTCAGAAGGCCTGTTGAGCTGTAGGAACTTACAAAACAATATCATATATTGTAGAAGTGTAGGCCTTGCAGCTGTTGCTGTTTAAGATAAGCTATAGTGTAGTGCATGGATCTCTGAACTGTAGATACTTTTGTTTTTGACAGATTTCCAGCCATGTTAAAGCGATAGACACCATTTACCAGTCAACAGATTTTTCAGGGATCCGTAACATCAGCTTCATGGTGAAACGAATAAGAGTAAGTTGTGTTGGAAATGCTTTCACCTTCACTGCTGCTGCTTGGAGGCTGTATTCTTCAAATGTCCTGTTCCTGTTCACTTGTACCCATTTATTGTTTTATAACAGTTCTTTAGCACATGTGTCTCTGCAGTAAATGATGCCCTAAACCATTTATTTGGTTTGGTTGTAGTGTTTATTGTCAAAAGCCCACTACTTCAGTTATGAAGGTGTGGTCAGTTTTTCTATAGGAATCAACTTTGTTGTGTGGTGAATAGACTATTGCTATTCTCCAAGAACTTTAATGCTAAAATAGAGAATGGCTATCCAGATTGAGACTTCCTTGTAAAAGTGATAATTTAGGAGGATAAATACAAATTTTTGGGTACTCATGGAAAGGAAATAGAAGGAATTAAGAGAATGGGAATTTACTACACAAATGCAATTCTTCATTTATTGTAGCACTTTGTTTTCCAAATATTGGGGTGGTAATTTACAATCAAGGCTTTTAAATTTTAAACAACATCTTTAACTACGTAACATAGCAAGGTACTGACAACAGTAAACCTCTTAGCTGGCATGTGCAAGTGGAAATGAATCTTGTCTTACAGTTTGTTTCAATTTACTTTTAGATTAACACAACCGTAGATGAGAAGGACTCTTCCAATCCCTTTAGATTTCCTAACATTGGTGTGGAAAAGTTTCTGGAACTGAACTCAGAACAGAATCATGATGATTATTGCTTGGCCTATGTGTTTACAGACCGTGATTTTGATGATGGAGTCCTTGGTCTGGCTTGGGTTGGAGCCCCTTCAGGTAATTCTATACAAGCCTTCAGTGCTATGAGATAAAGTATTGTAGGTAGGCACTAGAAGAAAGGTAGAAACTATGTCTTTTAAACTGACAGCAAATACACAGAACTCTCCTAGGTTTTCACAATTTTGGTTGGGTATGGTTTAATTTTATTTTTAGTATATTGTGCCATTTCAATTCATCTTTCTGTATTTCTGATGAGCAGGCTATGAACAATAAAGAAAAACATATTTATTTTGTTATTCAAAGGTGATATTACTTGGATTGCTTTTTATTTATGGTAGGTGTGAGTGACCAGTAAAGTGACAGATGAAACAAGTATTTTCTGCTCTATATAAACAGAGTTTACAACTCTGAGAACTACACTGCAGAACCTTTAGGTTTTCTAGGTAGTATTGAAACTTTTTTTTTTTTTTTTTAAATCAATGAGGTCTTGTTCTGGGAGATATTGTGTGACTCTTCTTGAACTGATTCTCATTAGTTTCAGTCTAGTTGTGTATTTTGGGTCTAAAGTGTGTCCTTTGATATAAAAAAACTCAAACGGTGAGACTTTGCAATAGACTGGATACCTTAATGAGAACATTATTGAGAGCTTTAACAGAATTGAGTAATGGTGGAAGAAACATGAAACCGTTCATAAGGGGTAAGAGATCAATAGACCCATGACTGCAGTAAGAATGTTAGAGGGACCTATGTGGACTAACCTTAGTGACTGTGGAAGAACCACGGGAAAAATAATGCCCAGATGGTGAACAGAAATGAGAAATTGGGTCTGTGATGACTACTCTAGTGTATACAGTGAACAAGCACAGGGTGAATTGGAATGTGCAGTCCATAAACACTGCTTCCAAAACTGAATTTAATTGAGAAAAAATAAGATCTTTAGACGATTCTGATCCTTAACACACATACTGACATAGATTAAGTGGGATATGTCACTAAATCGAAATTTTACTTGACAAAGGAAAACTTCTTTAGAGTGGTTTTTAGACACCATTTACATTAGGAATAGAATAGCTGAATTTTAGAACATTAATAATACTTCAGTAAAAACTCAAATTAGGGAAA
Source organism: Callaeas wilsoni (assembly GCA_013398955.1). Taxonomy (NCBI): domain Eukaryota; kingdom Metazoa; phylum Chordata; class Aves; order Passeriformes; family Callaeidae; genus Callaeas; species Callaeas wilsoni. The sequence goes on along the minus strand of VWPU01012085.1, from coordinate 98,674 downwards.
AATTTGGGGAAATTAAAGTCAGCATTTGGGGAATTTTCCAAACAGGAAGCGTGATGCACTTGACTGCCAACCTTCTAAACATTAACCGACACGTCAGAAACATTTTCAGCTTTAGTTTGTACTTTTTCTGCCAATGATGAATAGATAATGTTAGGTGTTTTGTATAAATGCTCTTGCTGTGAGAGAGGATCTCCAAATTTACTGTGGATTTTTTTACTCTGTGAAATCCAAATGGGATGTACATTGAGACTACCTCTACTGGACATTGCATCATGTGAGTCTTGTACTACAGGTATGATGAAATAAGGGCTCGTCCATTCAGTGAATGCCTAAAATAGCTCTCAAAAGCTATTCTAAACCAGCTAACTTCTTGTGTGAATGTATCCAATCCGTGTTGAGAGCATTAGTGTGAATAAATCTAATCTACTTTTAAGGTTGTGTTGATATTAATTATAGAGAAGAACTCTTAGTCTGTAAAGCTGAAGAGGCAAACTGTTTATTGCTCTGGATGTCAGTAGACAAGTAACACAACACTTCTTTACCTAAATATGTGACTATTGTACTTTTGTCTGAATGCAGGGAGCTCTGGTGGAATATGTGAAAAAAGCAAGTTGTATTCGGATGGTAAGAAGAAGTCTCTGAACACCGGAATCATAACTGTCCAGAACTATGGCTCTCATGTGCCTCCCAAGGTTTCTCACATTACTTTTGCACATGAGGTTGGCCATAACTTTGGTTCTCCTGTAAGTATTACTGGTGATCTGCTAACTCACTCTCAGCCATTTCAAAGGGCATGATTTACAAACAGAGGTTTTACTTACAAACGAGAAAAGTAGAATCCTGAGTCCATGAGCGTATGTGCACATACATTGTATACAAACAAAGTGGATGGCAGCTGAGTCCTTTCATGAGTATTTGTCAACACTGGTGCAACCGTGCATTTTGTGATTGTTTCTTTATATTAGTTCAGTCCTTTACAAAGGTACTTTATTATTGTTCCCTAAATACTTCCCTGTCTTTATGAAGACTAGGTCACATGAATCTTGTTAAATGTATTGTACATTATCCTGGAGAGGAGGAGGAAGCACTGCAAAATTGATTTAGATGACACTTTATTCAACAAGTGGCTCATGTTTATGTTAGATGATTTATACTTAAAAGTTTATCTAAGAAAATAATGCAGGAAATTAGGATACTAAGAAGAAGGTTTTTGAGCAGAACTGTTTCACAGTCATTTTGGAATGCAACTTGTTTGTGGCAAGCTTGAAAGCATGAGGCTTTTTGTTTTGCCAATGTGTAATGCATTTCATTCCTCACACTGGTGATTGTAGATGTAGTCACTGGCTGACAAACTCCTCCTCTGTTTTGAAGTTCTCTTTGTACCTCCCTCAAAGCAAACAAGAAGAATGGACTGTGGTTTCTGTTAACTCCTCCTGCTTATATTCCACAGAATGCCGATTACCCTTTTGTGATCATAAAGCCACTCTTTTTAGGAGATGGCAGCTTTTCCAAGTCAGTATTCATTCTGGGACATGCACATGGGGTACATTACCAAGAATGCAAATAAGATGAAACCTAAGAAATTAGATACTTGCTACTGTTGTCTTGGGGGAAAAAAAAACCAAAGGAACAAAGAGAACCCAAAATCAAACCTTGGGTTTACATATAGTTTTCGTATTGCAAGGAGCCTGAGAGTGTAAGATGGTGGTTTATTTTTATTTTTTTTGTTCTGTGTTAAGGCTACCAAATCCAGGTTACTTTTGCACCTGTCATGATTGAGATGGTTGTAAAATATTTGTTTTGCAGCATGATTCTGGAATGGAGTGCACTCCTGGAGAGTCCAAGAACTTGGGACAGAAGGAAAATGGCAATTATATCATGTATGCAAGAGCTACATCTGGGGACAAACTTAACAACAATAAGTTCTCTGTCTGTAGCATTCGAAATATCAGCCAAGTTCTTGAGAAAAAGAGAAATAATTGTTTTGTTGGTATGTATTTAATTGTCCGGAAAGCAGAATGGCTAAGATATTACTGTAATGCTTAATTTAAAAATTATTTTATTTATTTTTATTTATCTTACTTTTTAAAAATTTACTGAAAGATTCTGCAAGTAAAGAATTGATTTTGAGATCTCCAGTAGTGTGTCAAGTTCTGGGCTGCCTAGCACAGAAACAACAGGACATACTGGAGTGAGTCCAGCAAAGGGCCACAAGAATTATTAAGGGATTGGAGCATCTGACATACGAGGAGAGTCCAAGAGAGCCTGTTTAGTGTGGAGCTGAGAAGGCTGGAGGAGGCTCTTCTCTGTCTTTGTAAATGCCTGATGGGAGGGAGTAAACAAACAGCGTCAGACTGGTTTCAGTCATGCTCATTGTGAAAGGACTAGAGGTAAGGAGCATATATTAAACTACAGGGAATCCTACTTAGACATTAAAAACATGGATTTTCCTTTCTGGAGTCTGATGTGTGAACTCTCACAAATTTTCTGAGCTCATGCTCACATAGGTTTGCACATCTACTCAGTAGGTTTGGATTTTGGAGTCGTTCACCCCAGTACCATCAGCCTTTGCCTTAAGGTTCTCTGACTGTTAAAGGAATGCAGGAAAGGATGCAGCTCCCTTGCAGACTGAGCAGAAAGCTTGTTCTTACATTCCCACTGTTATCAGCCAAAAACTTTTACTCAGAGGCTTAAAATTCTATGAATTGTGGGAATGACTAAGCTGTGTGGCAAGCAGTAATGCAAGTTGACTTGAGCCCTAGTCTAAAGTCCCAACTTGACCAGGCTCTTTCAGTCGTGATTAGCTGGATGCTTGTTAACATTTATAAGTATTTGCATATTTTTTGTACTGCTTTGTACATAAATATACTGGCATTTTGCAGAGTCTGGGCAGCCCATCTGTGGTAATGGACTGGTTGAACAAGGAGAACAGTGTGATTGTGGATACAGTGACCAGTGTAAAGATGACTGCTGTTATGATGCAAACCAACCAGAAGATAAAAAATGCAAGTTACGACCAGACAAAAAATGCAGGTATTGTGCATGTGTGTTACACTACACTTTAATTTTGGGCATTTAGTGGGAACTTTAATGGATATTTCAGAATCTAAATCTGCTTACCTGCATTTTTACAAAAGTATTGATTTTGTTCAAAATGCTTTATACAATGAGTGAGAAGTACATAAGCATAATTATGCTATGGGAAAAATTATTTCCAAGTTACATTTTGATTAGCATAAATCAGAAATTTTTTGAGTGGTTGAGTAGGTTTCAGGGTGAATAGTTTGTTTGGATTGGTTCACGCTTTTTCTTGGCATCCACAATTTCTGTTTCTTTCTAGCCCCAGCCAAGGCCCGTGTTGCACTGCCCATTGTGATTTCAAATCAAAGACAGATAAGTGTCGGAATGATTCTGACTGTGCTAAGGAAGGAATGTGTAATGGTGTCAGCGCCCTCTGCCCAATCTCTGAACCCAAAGAAAACTTCACAGTGTGCAACAGGAACACCCAAGTTTGCATAAAGGGGGTATGGTTTTTACAGTCTTATGTAACTGCAGATATTGTTTATTGCGGGGCACTGTATTGTGAATTGATATGGTTTCTGTACTTACTGCAGAGGAGTGCAAGCTCAGTCTCTTTTTCAGTATAGATGTTTGATTTATTGGTGTCAGTCAAAGTAACAGTGAAAGTTCACCAAGGATTAAGAAGTAGGTAACAAATCCCAAGGTAGCTGTACTGTCTGAGAAAGTTACTTTTGAAGTTTTTTGTAAAAATCAGGATTATGACAGTGTTTTATTTTCTAGTTCTACCTTTTCATTTTTCTTCAGTCTTGGTCAAGTAATTCTGTTGCCTTAGAAAACTGGATATACTGTCAATAGAGGTTGAATTTGGTTTATTGGCAATACACAGTTTCTCCAAACATGTACATGTAGCACTGATGTGCAAGCATATGGAATTAGAATTATTCCGAACTGCCATTAGTTTCCTGAGTTAAAGAGAACATGACAGTTGCTATAAAATATTGATGGGAAATCTCTTATAAATTGATCTATGTTTACTTGGAAGCAAACACAGGCAAAAATCATCCTCTTAAAGGACCTGTAACTTGTGTTGCTGTAAGTGTGTTTTCCACAGTCCAGGTTTTTAATCAAGTACTGCTTGTAATATTTTACAGCACCTTAAAGATAGAGGAATTATCTTTGTATATTTACTGATTTTGAAACAAGATTGTAAATACACTTGTGCTGGTTTGGACACAAATCCAGGAGGAAACAACCCGAGAGGGGTGTCTCACTCCCTGCCCTGCCTGCCAGGCAAGCAGGCCCTGGCAGCACCTCCCCCATGGGTTCGGGAAAATAATTTCTCGAATGAAAGTGAAAAAAACGTATTTATTTAACAAACAGAGTCCCCTGCTGTCACAGGGCAAAGACAAGAAATATTGAAACCCCCTCCCCTGCCCCCTAAAAGAGGACTATGGACTTTAGAGTTCTTTCTGTAGGTAAAACCTGCAGTCCTGAGCTGGGCTGGGCCGGCCAGGCAGGGTCCGACGATCCCCCTTGGAGAGTCCCGCCGAGCAGGTCCGGAGATGGGAGCTGGTCTCAGATGAAAAGCAGCCAAAACCAGTCCAAAAAGGAACAGAAGCCGCTGAGGCAGATCACAATCCCTTCTCCACTGAAAGCCGAAGAGACTAGGGAGCAAAAGTCCTCTAACCAACCAAATGTTGTCAGAATCGGGAGAGAAAGAATGCAAGACATTCTAGATGCAAGGTCAAGCTGGCCGCTTTGAAGAGTGCTCTCGGCTTCTCTCTCCCCCCTTTGCCGTTTAAAGGTACACTATAAATCAAGCAGGCAATGAGGAATACAGTATTGTCATAGAATCACCCCAAGACAACACTGAACTTTTAAGTTGAGTTTGAAGGATCATTACACAGTGAAATTAAATATAGAATCTTTTCTGTCATTAATTTTTATTTTTTTCCAAGAGAAATATTTGTGAATACATGTGTTTATTTTTTTAACCATGGTTTTGAGTAGTCATGTTTCAGAGTGAACTATAGTGCTGTAGGTGTTTTGCAGGGTACTCTAAGAATATAAAAGAAGATACTGTGTTAAAAACTAAAATAGGGTAAATCGCCTTTTAAAAAATTAGAAAATATGCCAAAAATTGAAGCTGAATAATTGTAATAATTTTTTGTTTATAAGCTTTGGAAAAAAATGGAAGTAATTGCTTCTATTGATAAGCATTTTTAGACCTGCAGTTATGCTCTCAGATATTAATTTTTAATATCTTTCCTAATGTCAGTGTGCTTAAAAGTGAAATCGATTTTTGTGTTGTTTTACCTTTGTCTCCCACAGCAATGTGCTGGCTCTATCTGTGAGAAGCACGGCTTGGAGGAGTGTACATGTGCTAGTTCAGATGGCAAGGATGATAGAGAACTCTGCCATGTCTGCTGCATGAGAAAAAGTAAGATTTGTCTGAATCACAAGTGTAAATAGAGCAGGAGGGGTCTGAGGAACCTGCTCGTGGTGCTTGTTCTTAAGTTTTTGTTAGCTTTGAGAGCATTTTGTTCAAACGTGGTATCAGACAGACATTGCATTGCACTGTGTAGGAAATAAACAATATATTCTGCATTTTTACTGGTTAATAGGAAAGCATTTTGAACAATTGAACACTAGGGTGAGTATTCATGCACAGATGTTTTAATGCAATAATGGTTTGATTAATTGATATTCACTTTTCAGTGGACCCAGCTACTTGTGCAAGCACAGGTTCGAGCCGATGGCAGGAATACTTTCATCTTGAAACCATTACTTTGCAACCTGGATCTCCTTGTAATGACTTCAAAGGCTACTGTGATGTGTTTATGAGGTGTCGGCTAGTAGATGCTGATGGCCCTCTAGCTAGATTAAAGAAAGCAATTTTTAATCCAGAACTATATGAAAATATTGCAGAATGGATTGTGGTAAGTATATTTTTATATTACAAGTCTAGTATGAAATGTTCTTGATAATCAAGATTCACAGTTGATAAGTGTTGCTCTATACGCAGAGTGCTTCAGCATTCTTCAAAGTATAATTAGCCCTTGTTTTACTAGATTTTCTGTAAGCACCCTGTTTGCAACAAATAAGTTTGCTAGATTGAAGGGAATGGAAACAAGCAAATAACAAACAAATGAATAGGATCTGTTAATACCTCTATTCATTCACGTTTTTAATTTACTGTTTTTTCATGTTTTAACTCTTCATATTTGAATGCTCTGACTTCTTTTAAGGAACTAAATATTTTCATCTTTAGCCTTCATCATTTTTATTGTGCTAGATGACACTTTAATAATTATATACTGGAAGAAGAGCTAGACTGAAACACCTTTAGAGAACTGCATAGGCAATTTTGTGTAAGCTGTTGATTGTTTTATGTTATACAGCTCTGCTGGAGTGTATCTTCTGTGAAGTACCTTTCTGATACTAGAATGGAAGTATTGGGGCTTTTCTGTGGAAGAATTTTGAGGACATTTCTTTCAAGTGTTAGGTTGCATATTCTCAGTGATGTTTCAGAAAAGCTTTTTGATGACTTCTAAAACGCAGTGAAAAGCCATATTCAGTGTTCTCTGTCTCTTATGTATGTGTGCCAGCCCCCACATAACCTTTCTGTTGTTCTTGTGGTTTTGTTTTTTAGGCTTATTGGTGGGCAGTGTTGCTTATGGGAATTGCATTGATCATGTTAATGGCTGGCTTCATTAAGATATGCAGTGTTCATACTCCAAGCAGTAATCCAAAGTTGCCTCCTCATAAACCACTTCCAGGTGAGTACTCCAGCTAATTACAGAGAAATGTTTTCTCCTCAGCTGTTTAGTTCTAAAGAGAACTTTCAGGTTTCTCAACCTACAGTTCTTAGTCTGGCACTGTGAAACTACAAATGAAATTGATGCCAGTGAAACAATTCATGAAAATCTAATTCTTGCCTTATTTTCCTATAACATAATATGCATATCAAAAGAAAGCTTTGAAGATTTCTTCCAGTGTCAGAGTTCCTTTTATTTCCTGTTCCATGCTACATTTTGTAAGAATTGGCCTGTTTAAGGAACTACTGTTGAGATACCGAAATGGATTCTATATGCCCTGCATGCAGTTACTCATCTAGTTAAAACTTTGCATGTCTAAATTTGAAACCTTCCAGAAAAATAGCTGTATTTCATTTGCATGGGCAGGACAGCTCTTCTGGAAATAACTTGAGTTTTTAAAATTCATTTTAATAATGGCTACTTTTCTTTGAAACAGGCACTTTAAAAAGGAGGAGACCACCACAAACCACTCAGCCCCCACAGCGGCAAAGGCCCCGAGAGAGTTATCAGATGGGACATATGAGACGCTGACTGCAGCTTTTTGCCTTGGTTCTTCCTAGTGCCTACAATGGGAAAACTCACTCCAAAGAAAACCTAATAAGTCATTGTCCCCAGTCTAACTCTCAAAAATTGAAGAGAAAAAAAAAAAGGCATGATATGCCCTCAAAACAAGTGGAAGTGGTTAATTTTTAATGAGAGAATCTTCCAGCTCAAAAAGAAGAAAAGTGTTTTTCTTGAATATTTTTAATTTAGTGGCACAAAGTCCTAGCATATCATGATTCTTTCCCCCTTCTGTGCTCTTCATCGCTGTATTTTCTTCACTTGCAGGCAAATATGGCTGTAGTAAAACTTTTACACAAGAATTGAGAAAAAGATATATTTTTCAACTGCCAGACAAGGCTAGGAAGCTAGACCACCTCAGCATTGGAGACATTACTTGTCAATGTATATACATTGTTATATGCAGACATGTATTTCTAACGTACACCCGTACTTGTGTGCAATTGTAAACAAGAGAATTGCAATATGGATGTTTCTTTGTATTATAAAACTTTTCCGCTATTAATGAAGAAATTACTGTTTAATTGACATACTCAGGATAACAGAGGATGATGGTGTGTAGTGGTCAAGGGTCCTGTGATGCTTTACACAGCAATTTTGAATCCAATCACACTTTTTTTTGTCATTATCAAAGTTGTTTCAGGCACTCATTTCTTCTTGATCCAACAGCTGCTAAGACACAGCATACAAGACTGGATGGTCTTAGAGTGATTTGGCAGGTGTTTTGTGAACTTGGCAAATGTCAGAATGTTTCAGAAATGTTTTATGTGTCTTCCTTGTAGCTCAGCACAAATATTTTTAATTTGTCTGATTATTCAGTGAAGTAATGAATAGTTAGATCATATATTTCCATGCTTTATTAGAAAATTCTGCCTGTTAATCAACTTGTTTAAAAATTGCAACCACTTTATTTGGGCTGTTCAGATATTCTTAGAGTTTGGTAATCAAGTTCATGTTCTAAGGGATGTGGAAAGAAAGAAAAGCTGTAGTTTTTAATTTTCTTTTTTAATTTATCAGGTGTTTGGATAACTTTTCAGCATGATACTGTTGATTGATAACCACTAAAGTAGAGTGATTTGCCTGGCTACTGTGGCAGAGTTAAAACTGTAGTTAGGACTACCAATTTTCCCACATTTATACCAGTAGTGAAGTTCAACAGCACAATGTCCCATTCCAGAGTTTTTATTACGAATGTAAATAATTGGCATTTTTGAAGATAAAATAAAAGATGTCTTAAGGTGCTTACTGCTATGCAGGAGATGAAAGGGGGCATTACAAAATGTTTAAGCTTGTGATGTATTTATTGCTTGTTTTCCAAAAGCACCAAGCTAATTAGAGATGCAAATGGCTATAATTTTCCTGGCTTTGCTTAGGAGAAAATTTACTAAGGGTTGGACGGGCTTCCTTTGGTTTTTTTTTTTTTTGTTTTGTTTTTTAAGAGTATAAGGTTTACACAATCATTCTCATAATGTGACGCAAGCCAGCAAGGCCAAAAATGTTACAGAATATAATGGGATCTCTTCCTTGTAAACTTGTACAGTATGTGGTAACTTTTTCAAAATACAGCTTTTTGTACATGGTTTAGAGACAAATTTTGTACATGAAACCCCAAGTCCAATAGACTATATAAATAATTCTAAACGATCTTAACTAGTTAGAAGTGTATGTAGTTGCTTTTAAGTCATTTTAAATACATTTGTTTTAAGACTGTGCAAGGATTGGAAGTGGGTTTGCATTTCTAAAATGGTGACTTTTATTCAGCAAGAGTTCTTAGTAACTTCTTGAGTGTGGTAGACTTTGGAACATGTAAATTTTTTGCCTGTAATGTTACCCTGTGGTAGGATTTTGGCAGATAAATGCTGCCCTATTTTATTTTGAGTCTAAGTTAAATGTTTTTTGAAAACAGAAATGTGCACTGAACTCTCCACTGCAAGTCAAGATGTGGTAAAGCCGAAAGAAAGTTCAAGACAATGAAACAGAAATACTACTGTCAATTTCATGTCCACTGTGTTTTATACAGTCTCTTTTTTGTTCACTTTGGAAATTTTTACTAAAAAATGCAAAAAATAAAGTATTGTGCAAAGATATGTAAGGTTTTTTGAAACTTGAAATGCATTAATAAATAGACTTGACGAAATCGTCTTCTGAAGATCCATTTACTTGTTGAAGCCTGGAAGCAAAGAGGAATACACAGATTCCACGTTGCTTAATTTTTTGCTTTTACTGTAGTGCTAAAATGTAATTGTACTATCTCTGTCAAAGTGCTCCTCTCAATTTTAACATCCTGCAGTTACATATAAGAATAAATGTGTTTGTGTAACCTGTTTAGGGAAAGACATGGAAGTAATTTTAAATTACTTACATGATCACAGGAATAAAACTTTTCTTACCTTCAAAATGAAAACTAATTGCTGGTGGGATGTTCAAGCCTGGCGCCACAGTTACTGACTAATACCTTTGGAAATATATTTAGAGAGGAATATTGGAATTAATATGCAATACTCTGAATACACAGTTGATGAGTGCGACTTTACAGAAGGAGCAAATGCGCTTTTTGCGAGGCATTTTAAAACTGCTAAGCTGGGTCTCTGGGTTTTTGTGTGTGTTGCATGGGTGATTTAAGTGATAAGACTGCTTTTAAAATCAGGTCCTCCCAGTGAGTCTTCCATTCTTAGGGCTGTTTGTTGAGTGTGACGTGCTTGGACATCTGTTTCCCGAAGTGAGCAGGGTGGACTTTGATGTTATCAAAGCATACTCAGAGTTCCTCACAATGCCTCCCCCCCACCCACCCCCATGACTTTTTATAGAAGTGCTTCTCCCTGTAGCTAAATAGCACTATCTGTGCAAAGGGCATTAGAAGAAAATCCCTTGGAGCAGAGAGCCCTTCTGCAAATCCTCATAGATGTGGTGGTGGTGGTGTTTAAATCTCTGTGTAGGAGCACAGACCAGAGGGGTGGAGTAATGCCTAAGCAGCTCAATACAAATTTCACATATATTTTAAAATATAGGTGAAACAAATCAGTACATAATTTTTCTAGCTAATATTTGACGTAATAATCCTTATTTGTACCTATTCATTTCTTCATCTTGCATTTTTAAATGTTTTAGTTGTATACATTCACCTCTGCTGTAGAATCATATAGAGTGTAGCCAGGATGGTGTGAGCATGATAAGGGTATCAAAGTCCTCTTAAGCAATGAAACTTTATACCATACAGACTGTAAGTCATTGATGTAATTTGGGTTTTAATTAGTGTTCCAATATTTCTTTCAGGAAAAACACAAAAAGGAAGGAAGAGGTTTTTATTTCTGAATATTGGAGGTTCATTATTACAGAGAGGTTATGAAAAGGACAGCAGCCATTCTGTCACTCTGAGCTGTGCGTGCTCTGACAGGAGTAGGCACCTGGTGGCTTCCAAGGTTTCAAGTCAGCTGTATGGAGTGAGACAGGAGTCACTGCAATGAGCACAAAGTAAGGCACCACTATAGGCACTTGATATTGTAGGTATGAGTTCACTTTTATGTTAAAGCATGGTGAGACTGAATATATTGCAACTTGGGCTTTATTCCACTTTTATATCAGAAATTAGTGTAATGGGTGTAAAAACAGAGAGACAGAATTTGTTTGGATATATGATTTGTGAAAAATGGCATCAGAAGAAGTATCTTTGTATCTACAAGAGTTCAAATACTGAATGTTCTTTTGATTTTCCTACTTGACTTTTTAAAAGTTTTCAGATTGTCTTATCTGAGGATATACCAGCTTCTCTTAGTTGAACTGGAGAATGTTTTTTCACAAAAAACAGTAGAAGTCATCAAACCACAGTATCCCCATTTTATGAGTTTCAGCACACTGTAGACACCTCTTACCCTTCTTCCACCTGTTTTTCTTGAAGTAATGCCTGTTTCTCCTGAAGTTTAGATCCCTTTATCAGCCTTCTTACCAAGTAAGTGATAGTAATTGGCAAGAAATGCCAATTTTGATGTCTGAAATGTTTCTAAGAGTGCCGTTTCTGTACTGGAGGAGTACAGCCCAATTCTTTTTCCCTTTGTCTCTTGCTCTGTCATCCTTCAGCATCTTATAGGATTTGGTTCAGGAAGCTTACAAAATTCATAGCTTAGAAAGCTGGTGATAACTGATGTAAATGCAATTTCAGTGACAGTGTTTAAATTATTCTCTAAATAGACAAGTATTTTATAAAAAAAAGAAAACCCTGAAACAGAAGTAAGTGGGAGTTCTATAGCTTCGATTCTAGAAACAATCGAGGGAGATGCCTAATTTGAGTTAGCCACACATACTTCAGTTTACTCTCATTTTCCATTGTGCTTTGGGAAACTAAAATGGCCACATTGTCATTTGTTCTTGCCTGTCATTCTGCAGGACATCGTCCATTGTAACTTCATGCCCCTAAAAATGCTGTCGCTGGGACTCTAGCAATTGAGTCTCTCCAGTGGATTATAGCTACTACAAATGTAAAAAATCAACCAAACAGAAGTCCTTGGTGCTTACACAACTCTCTCAGATACTTTTGGCTGAAATTTCCTTCTGTATATGCTCCTGATTTGACTCAGCTATTGTGTTGAAGCAATTGACTTACACAAACACAGAACACATTACAGAGCTCTCGTAAAATAATTATGAGAATTATTTAAATATTTGGGAGAGCAACCTAAAGCATCAAATTAATCACTTAAATTGTAATTTTTTGACACAGAAGGTGGAAATACGTGTTTAAAAAACCAGTTTGCTTCATCAAACAGAATCTTTCAAAGCACAAACCTTTGTTTTCAGTGAGGAACTAAGGATTCTTTTGCATGGAATTTGTATTCAAATATATAAATATTTATCTAATCAAGATACTACTCCTAGGAGCAGTTTTAAATATTGGAACAGCTTCTGGAACGTACACCTCAGGATGGACAACAATTCTCACTTGAGATCTAAGTATGCTTCAGTTCCCGTTGTAGTTTGTGAGCATTTCTGATTCTGTATTGAATATTCCTGTTTGTTTAAAGGGATGGTAGTTATTAAAAACAGCTTGTAGAAGAAGTTAATATTCTGAATGGTTGGCAGAGATGCCTGCATTCAACATCTGATCACTGTTCACTGCTTGCAGGATCTGCTCAGCTTGTTCATTTGTTGGGTTATCTAAAGAAATCCCACTTTATTCCTGATAACATTGGATATTTTGATTCAAAATTCCCTGCAATATCTTGGTATGAAAAAGTACGCTTTGGTCCAGGTCTTAGCACTTCCTTGCACATTTTTTAACATTTAGAGAACATTTAACACATTACATTCAAAATTCAGAGTTCAAGAAACTTAATTTTTAATGAATCTTGTGCTTAGCATTAAAGTGATGAGTACATATATATTGATTTCTGTTTCAGTATGAACAAATCATAGAATAAAAACAATCTGAGACAATAATGTTTCTTTCTGTTGTTGATATTCTGACATAGGAAATAAGGGAATTGTGTATGTTTGACCTTACAAGGTTTGTTTTAATCCTCTGAAGCTGTTTGAAGGTTTTACCATTTTCATTTATTCTAGCAGTTTCAAGTCATGCCAAAATCTGGTTTACAGAGATTTAGAATCTAAAAATCTCTGACCTTACCTGAACAGATAAATATGATTTAAATGCAAAAATTACTTGAACTTAGTTGTGCTAGAATTTTGTGTAGTATACTAAGCATCATTCAAATAATTAAACTGCTAGTAATTTAAATCAGTTTTTAAATTAAAATAGTTAAATAGCAAAGCATTTTCAAAGAGAACAAAGTTTATTATAGAATTTTTAGATGATAGTATTATTGAGGTTTTCATATGGTTATTACAGCTCAAGCATTTTATATTTTTATATCTATTTGGTAGTATTTTCTTTTATGAACTATTTAACTCCCTCTTCATTAGGAAATAATTTAGCAAAGTTTTAACTGATAGTCATAGCTATTAATGTTTCAAAGTATTTACTAGGAAAGGAAGTTTATTTTTTTCTCTTAAAGCCAACAAAATTAAGTTTTTCAAAGGCTTATGGCAATGATTTTGTCAAGTAATATTTTTATTTCTGGTGAGCAGATTCTTTTTCAGACTTTAAACAGTTGAAAATTGACAGTTGCTCACTGATCATTTTCAGAGTATGCTCCTAGATGAACAAAGTGCATATTTCAGCTTACTGTTGGATCACAAAAATGAAGTATCTTAATGTATTTTTTCACCACCACTGAAACTGCTAGGATGTTTGATGTAGCTGTGAACTTTTAAAACATTTTACTAGATGTATCATATTTTTAATATTTTGGCAAGGAGTTGTCTTTTTGTGTTTTTGCTCATTTTCTGTTTTGCCTCTGGAAGCGATCTTCACACCTCACAAATGTCTTCTCTTGAGATGGATGCAGGTGAATGTTGTCAATGCTTTGGGGGCAAAATGTTTTTCTGGAAAGAAAAGATGGCATGTGAGCGTAACGTTGGTTAGAAAGCATAATGTTAGTTAGAATCTCCCATTCTTTAGCCAGTTCTTTATCCTGTCTTTTACAGGAAGGTACCTCACTGTTTTTATAGGCTTGTGAGGACAGAGTTGTATCTGCCTGCCAGACCGTAGGTACAGAGGAGAAGAGGAGCAGGCAGCTCCTGTGCATTGTGCCTCTGTCTCCCTGGTGTCACTGTGCACATTCCCCATAGCACACCCTCACATTCATTTGGGCTTTATTGTCTGGGGCATTGGCATTGTTTCAGCTCTGTTACCACCACAGTTGCACTATTTGGGCTGCTGGAATACTGGTATTTAGCTGAGAGGTTGCTAAAAATCAGCTATGCAGGATGCTAACATCAGCAACTACATATGCTACAGAAATATTTGAAACCAAATGTTGGAATCTGGTATTTTATTGTTTATAATGGTCTGTATGTTAACTGCTTTTTAAGTTTATGCTGTTACATATCAAGTGTTTGCCATTAGATAATCTAAGAAAGGAACTTCCATCATGTGTACAAAGATCACCGACATCTAGAGGTAGAGATACCTGGACATAAAATATTGTCAGCTGTTCAAATACTTGAGAAAGCACAAGAGAAGTCAAAATACATTTTTTGTTTACTACCTTTTTTAATTATTGAATTTCCAAAATTGCTAATTCTGCAATACATGATGTTTGGTCTTCTGAGGAAGGCAGAAATCTACAGACCTTTTTTCTTTGAAGAAAATACTTTTCATTGAGTGTCCTTTGTTTCTCCTTTTAGAACCACTTAATATTCCCCTCATTAAACATTAATACAGTATTTCAGTGATAACTGAATGTCACTGCCCAAATTGCAAAGAACAAAACCCACTAAAAGCTTGGCACAAACTGCTTCCACTTGCAGCAAGAAAACTTCTAAGGAGCAGTAGGTACCTGAAGATACCAGCATAATTTTTTGTCAGTATAATAAGTGCTCTGCTCACTTAATCATTTCCTAGGTATGGAAAGTAATACATCAGCAGTAATTGGCTTGTGCCAGGTAACTGGCACAGCTGCATTGGAAAGAGCTTCCTGGTTAAGAAAATGACTTCTCACCTTCATACATTTTATATCAAGGTGCAAGAACCTGTACCTAAACAGAGCTCCCTAGTTTGCAATGTATGCTTTGCTTTAATTTGCTTTGCCAGCTAGGTAAGTACTGATTTCAGATTGTGGCCTTTAAAATAGCAGGAGATGTTACAGAAACTCCTTTTATTTTAATGGCAGGACTACGTGCCAAGTGCCAGGTTAGGAAAATAACTCCAAAATACATTTTTAGGAGAATTAAACCTAAGAGAATATGATCCTTCCTCTGCCCCCCAGCACACACAGATTGTCTTATGAAATGTCTCTTTAAATTGTCTAATTTGTTTTTTGTGTCCATATTAAGGTGATGCAGCTCTGCCAATAAGACCTGTTCCGCAGGAAGTCTGCCCCAGTCGTGGTGGTAAGAAAGGGAATGTACCAAGGAAAATTGCCTTCTAAGACTGAGCCTCAGTTACAAGGTAAGGCGTGCCTTTTCTCATTAACCTTAATTAAACTGCTCAGTTAAAATTTCTCAAAGGATTAAAGCAGTGAGAATCATTATAAGTTTTTTTATTCTGTCTTCTGGCTGAAATTTCTCTGTATGTGTAGGCAGTTTCATGTTGTTAGCATTGCTGTATGTAGAGAACAAGGCTGCTCAGACTTGGTGATCCAGTTTCAAAGCAATAAACAGGGGAAAGGAGAACACCAGAAATAATCAGAGGACTGTGTAGTACAGCACATGATCCTTCTAATGAATATTTTCAAGAATGGTGATGCTGAGTTTCTCTAGGAAGTAGGTATTGAAAGTCAAATAATTAAGATTTGGCATATTTTTTGTAAGTAGGAATCTCAATATTTCATGATGTTAATGTTGGAATCAATATTTATCTTAACAGTATCTTGTTTCATTGAAATTTCATATGGTACTTATGGAGTGAGGTAATTACATTCATTGGTGTGACTGCTGGGACTCAAGATGCTTGCATTTGAACTGGGATAACCTGTGTGCCAAACACCTATGGTGTTACTGAGTGCTCTCATTACACTTACTTTTGCTGTGTTTCCCCTGCTTTCACTCTTACTGCCTTCACTATAAGTCCTGGTCGACGGGTGCCTTTTGTCCATGGTATTATGGTTTGAAATGTGTCCCAGATATTTTCCCAAACTGGAGTTCCTTCCCATTTGAACTTGATCATTATTAGGTCACCGATATCAGTGTCCAGGGTGATGAGAAAGGAGTAGGTTTTATTCCCAGTAATACCTTCAACTCTACAGAAAAGAAGATGAGAATAATGCTGCCTTAATTATTATGAATTAAAGCAAAAAAAATACGATGTTTCTCCCTTAAAACCAGAGAAAGAACTGTGTTTCCTTCTCCAGGACAAAACATTAATGTCCCGAGAATATTCTTCCTCCAGGTGCAAAAAAATGATGAAATGTGACAACATGCTAAGAAAAAGCAGAAGTGGCAGAAGCTTGAACAGCTGATGAAGCAGTAGTGATTTCTGACAGCAAAAGAAAAGGTGTCCCATAATAGTGTCTGTGTTGTGACTTTTGCCTGCTAGAGCAAATACTGACCCACACTCTTGCCTTTGCTTCTGTTAATACAGATAGTGTCCATCGTGATAAATATTCAAAATTCTTCATCTCAATTACAGCTGATTTTTTCATTTGTGTTTTAATTGATGACACCTCCCTGTCTTAGCCATGGGATGGACCAAAGCAAGTGGACAGAAATATTTCCAGATTTACTGTTTGCTTTTTAATGATTTTTTTTGCACCAACTGTATCATCACTTGGGACTTTCAGGGAGTATGAGTGAAGAGAGGACAATTTCCAGTTCATGTTCACATAACTGTACTAAACCATTTCACTCATAGTGTGGTTATCAACGTGATATGATATTACAAATTGGCATTTTTTGTCACATGCACAATTACACGTGATACAATACTCACAGTGGGATGTGCAGGTTTTTAGCATCCTCCTTAGTCCCTGCCAGAGACATGGTGAAAGTTGGGTCTATAGGCTTGCCTTGGATTTCATTGATGATATGGATCTTGAACTGATAATGATACACTGTAGAAACGAAGAATTTGCAAAAAGTGATGAAATGAATGGTCAAATAGATTTCTTAGGCAAAAGAATTTTGCCTCTCAGAGCAGAAAGTTGATGGTTATTCAATTTTATTTTTCAAACTAATTTGTTGAAATTAAAACATTACCATTTTTTCTGGTTGTTGCTGTGCTGTGTAATCTGTTAGAGTTTGAGGCCCTCTTGCTTTATTTAAAGGATGGAGAAAAATGTAATCAGTGTTGACTTTCTTTTTGGGATAAAACATTCTTCCATGGGAAATATTTCAGCTTTTTTGAAGTTTAATTGTCAGAAATTCTGGCAAGCCCTCTGTCTAGCGACCAGGCAAATCCTTGTGACTGGGCATGACTAGAGATGTATGATACAGATCAAAGACCTTATGCAATGTGGTCAGGCTGTTTCTCTGATCTACTGGAAAATTGCCCTGCAAAACAGATGACTCTCAAATCCTTGACTGCATAATGTTATGTTGTGCTTAACACACATCTGTTAACAGTGTCATTAATGCTTCAAGGTCTGGTGTGTTTCTAGAACAACACTGTTTAGGAAAGTCTAAACTGAGGAGTGTCAGCATGAAGAATGCCTAAGAAGTAATCAATTTTAGATATTGTAAATTATGAAAAAAAACCCAACCCAACAACATACATTTAGAGCATGTGCATACAGATACTGCCAGCTACATTTGAATGTCCAAAACTCTTCTATCTGGTCATTCTTCCAGCAACCGTGTAGACAAAACAGATAGATTTAGGGGTGAAGGAACATTATTGCAAGCTAGGTTCTAAGTAGAGCCGCTTTACTCCTTCAGTCTTCACTACATCTGAGAATGGCTCCCCATACTGCTAATGGAATTATCTTTTTATGTATAATATGCACAGATTTTTTTTTTTGTGCAGCTCAGAGTGTTCATGATGGAAGGTATTTGCTAGAAAAGCTGTATCTTTTTGTCCTTTTATAGTTGTATGTTAGTGAACAATGTATTTCCTTTTGAAAACGTGTCCCTCAGCAGAAGACAAAATGGCTAATTCTGTGCTGCAAACTTGATGAGGACAAAGGCAGAGAGGGTTGTTTACAAATCACTTTTACTACTAATCTTTCTGTGGGTTTTCTCTCTATGTAAAAACTCATTGTTCAGTATATGATCAGACACAGCCTAACCTTTTGCTGAGATTATGGTGCTTTCTTTAAGGAAAAATTATGTAAAAACTCAGGGTCCCATCAAAGCTTTATTATAAATGTTAACTTCTGTGTAAAAACTGGGGGTTTTGTTTGAGCTGGATTGATGTATGCTCCAGAATACAATGTCATTAACTTGAAAATGAAATGTTAGATTTTGTTAAGACACAGAGGATTGTGAAGTGTAATGTTGAGTTTCTCAAATTTCTTCTGTTTGTGCTTCTTACATTACGAACATTTTCAAAAATTTTTTTAAACATTTTTTTAAAAGCATTACAAAAATAACTTTGTAAGCACCTTCACACAGCTGCTGCTTTGTGTGGGAACTTTTGTGAAAGATTATTGTCTGGGGCACTTTTATCCACATATGCACTAAGGACGGCTTTTTATGCAAAACCAGTTCTAACCATAAAAATGCAACATGTTTAATTGAAATCAAAGCCAATAGGACACAGATATTTTACCCCAAACTGAAACTAGCTCCGTGTCCAGAGAGGAATGCAACACAGTGATCACATCTCATGCCCAGGTGTGGGAGCAGCAGGAAACGCATCCCCAGAGCTTGTCATTCCCTGATTCTCATGAGGACCTGGCCCTGACTGTACTGGAGCAAGAAAACATCAGGAACTAGACACAGCATCTGGAGTTTTTAAATCTACTTCGAATATCTTCCTGAGCCATTTTAAACAGTATTAAGAAGAAATTCAGCAGGTTCAGCTGCTTTGAGTATCAGTCAGATCCCTCTGGAGTCATCATTGAATATTTCACAGCTGTGCTAGTGGAAGACTTCCAAAATTATTTTAAAAGTACCTGAGTTTTTGTTGGGGTTTGGTTTGGTTTGATTTGTTTTTTTTAATCTGTGATAAAGCAGCTGAGTAACCGGGCACTGTAAGGAGACAAGCTGTATAATGCAAGCACCCTTTTAAAGCCTTTCTCCTCATTCCTTCAGTGTTCGTGCCGGGGTGCACAGTCAACATTCGAAGCGCTTCCCAACCCCAAGGCCCAGGGCGAGGGGCAGGCCGGGGCAGACCCCTCCAGCAGAAGGGAGGCTCCGGCCTCGCACAACGCCGGCAGCCAGTGCGGGGGTACGGGACTGGCTGGCCGGGGGCTGCGCCTCAGCCTGAGGGGAGGCTCCTCCATGTATATGGCCTGTGCCCGAGCCCGAGCCCCAGCCCGAGCCCTGCCCGGCCGCCCGCGCCGCTGCTCCCCACACGCCTCCTGGCAGCCGGGGAAGGCGGTGGTGTGGAGGAGCGTCGGCCGCCAGGAGCCCCTGCACTGTCAGCCCCTCGGAATAGGACTGTCCCACATCGTCCTGCTTGCAGCTGAGTGTAGTGGAGACTGGTAGGAAGGCCCTGCGCCCTCGTCAGGCCGTGGCCCTCTATCTGATCATACAACCAAAAATCCACACTGACTAGATGAAGTAACGTAATAGAGCTAAAGCCAGAGTGCCAGTCTTAATTTTAGTGCTGCAGTTCAGCCTTGCAAAAGTCCATGCTATTCTGTTGTCTGTCCATTGTTTGAAAAGTAGTAATTTATGTGTCATCTCATAGTCTAATTGCACATAAAATTTGGGCAAACTGGGAACAGGATGTTTTACAGGCCCCCCCAGAGTAATTATGCTGCTTTTTTTGGCTTGGCTGTATGCCTGCATATGTTACAACAAACCTGCACAGTCCAGTTGTAGGAAAATCCTGCAGATCAGGACCCCATGCATCTGCGAGCCCTCGGCTCCACAACTAGCCTGGGGCAAGCATGCAGTATGCTTTTTCGTACAGAAGTATGAGAGCCAGGATCTTGATGAAAGGGCTTCAGGATGGCCTATTGGGATTCTCAATTGTCTCAGCAAATTGATTATTCTCACAGATTTTATAAGCTTTAATGAATGAGTAAACAGGATCACAAAACTTGGGCTCAGTCTTCCACTTTGTGATCCATCTGGACACTGTAAAAAGTAGTCCCACAAACCTTTGAAGGGCATATGTGCTCTTGTTTTCAGAAAGAGTCGTCTGCTTTTGGGCAGCCTTTCCTCCCTGATGTTGTAGCCCAGGGTGTTGCACCGGTTCTTCCTACAGCTGAGGCACAGGCCTTTGTTGAAAGTGTTGATGTCGTTGCACCAGTAAGCTGTGCTTTGCTTGTCCGTGTGCAGCAGAGAGTCAATGAACAGATGAACTGACCTCTCATGGGCACATTTCACAGTTTGAGTGATGCCTGAAAAAATGCAACAGCAAAATTTCACATGCTCTTGTTTTTACCATTTCAGCTGCAGAGGAGTACCGTAGCCAGCTATAAACATAGGTTATTGTTTCCCCCCCCACACCCCTTTACTACCTTTGCATCATGGTTTTGCCTCAGAAATCATACATCGTAGCAATTTTACTTTTAGAATCATTCAAAAATAGAATGGCTGAACTCCCATGATAATAAATAATTTACTGCTTAAACTTCTCTAGCCTGACTGTATCAGACTGTAAATATGAACCTTGATTTCATTGTTCTCGCTGTCTTGATCAATAGAAAATACAGTCTGAATTGATGTGCAGTCTTTCAGATCATGCCACAGTCAAGACAGCAGTCTCATTCTGAATTGTTGAACACTACTGGATTTTGGATGCTTAGGCAGCAATACCATATTTTGTCCCTATTAGACTGACAAACACTTCTGTTTAATTTAATTTTTCTTGCAGTTACTCCTTGGAAAAAAGGAGCAAAAATTTTATTAAATGCAATTAAAAATATTAAATAAGTCTGCTATTATGACAATATTATCTGCTATTATCTTTTTGTTCTTTAAGTGCCATCAAATTACAAAAATAATTTTGTGCAATAAGGATGTATCACGATGGACTGTTTTATATGTCCATTGATAAGCTTCAAGCTGATGCTTGGTTTTGCGTTTGTCATGATTTATCTTCTAACAAGTAAGGCCCAGATTTAGGCATTGTCTGATGATAGTTGAGAAATACTTCTGCAATGCCACGTGCTGGGTGAGCAGGGCTCTTTGGGGGGTTTTCAGTGAACACTTCTGGTTCTTGCTGCGCATCAGGACCTTTTCCAGTATGTTGCATTGGTTTCTTTATATGTTTATATTTAGGTACATTGGAAATAAGCTTTTATAAGTAAAAGCTAGCCTGGAACACTAGCAGTCAGGTCCTAGAGAGAATGTGGTCTGTGCCGCCGAAGGACATGGAGTTGGGAAAAGGTGAACTAAGGCGGTGAGTAGTACAGACCTGTGTTTTATTTGATTTGAAATAATTAATGGCACACTAGACAAATATGGCTTAATTAGAATAAATTTTCTCGCCTCTCCTACTGCTGAAACAAATACCGTTAAATTATTCAGAGGTGCTTGACAACAGGATGCTCATGGACTCATTTTCAGGAGTGCTAGGCAGCACAATTCCTTACTGGAGTCAATAAAACCAATATGAACTCAAGACATGTAAAAATCAGGTAACTTATCTCTAAACAAGAAAATACCATGCATATAAGGGGTGATGATAATAATAATACTACTACTTAGATGCTATTTAAGACCACAGTTATGTAGTTTCCCAGACAGACTCAGTACAGCTGCCCCGCTGCCTCCCACTCTGTGCTGTCGGTTCTTACCAGTGATCCCAAATTGTGCAATGTGGTTGTACACATGCAGGATGTGACAGCCAGGCTGGAAGGTGCCTCCGTTGGGATAAAAGTCAAAATGAGCCACAGGCTGTTTGATGCCAACACTGAGGCCCATGTGTTGTTTAGTGAAGGTATGAATTGCATCTACAAAGTTTGCATCATCTGGAGATAAACGGTCTGTTGGTGACATTCCTTCAAACAAGGGACCGGCAGGGTCAAGGCCTGGAATAAATGCAAATAATCCCATTGTCATATACTGCAGAAGGACTGTTCTACTGCTGTAAGTCTGTGATAAATGTCTGAAAACAGGCAGCACCTGGTACTTTACAAGGTCTTTCTCTGATGGAAATAATAAGAAGGCTTGTCCCACAGAGGGTACGTGGTTACACCTAAAGCAAACACAGGGACTGTAACAAACAGTAGCTGGGACCTGCACAAGGACACAGGCCCAGAGACAGACCTGTTTGTCAGAGACAAACTGTGCTTGCTGCCAGTGTCACTTGAGGGACCTTTATGTAGTTTTGTTCTTTCAAACTCTAGAGGTCGTGTGTTTCAGAGCCCCTTTGGAAGATACCAGTCCCACAGCAAGGTTGACTTTTAGCCCACATTTGGGACCTGAAGCTCCACTTATTGCTTAAAAGTGCTATATGTCTGCTAGATTTTATTTATAATAATTCTTCATCTTAAAAAATCTTCAAGGCAGATTAGTACAGTATTCAGAGAAATAGTACTCCACTTAGAGAGTCTTGCTGATTTTTGTTTTCTGGACTTTTTTGCATGGTGCTCTTCTTGGTTGGGAATTGATTTAGGAAAATAACTTTGTGCTTAGTTTAAAGCTGCGTTCAGCTTTGAGGACAAGCTTCTAAATTTGATATTCTTCAGTTGGTGCTACGGAATAATACAGTTGCATAGATATAACCAGACAAGATTAGTAACACAGGCAACAAGTAGGGAAATCCCCTGAAGGCATACATTTATTTTTAGCTTTAGTAACTTTTATCGCTGTCAGTTTCTGGAGCTTATTGTTACAAGTCTGAAAAACTTTTGCTGAAGAATGCATATAGCTGTTAAAATAAACAATGTGCTCTAAGTTTTTTTACTTATCCATTATCAAGGTTTTATGTTCTAATAAGTTTTGAACAAGCAGCGCTGGGGAGCTGGAGTGCTTCAGTGCATGCACTGGTGTAACATCATGACACATTTTGTAAAATCAGCTTCTTAGCATGCAGGCACTGCCACAAGAACTGATTGTGTAAGAGGCTGTGGTATGTAGCAATGAATCCAAGATCAGAATTGTGACTTCAAAGTACAGCCATGCATATTTGCCTGACTCCTAAGTCTGATTAAAGTAAAATGTTTTCTCTTATAAATTAAATGTAGCTGATGTGGGTGTTGTGTAAAATGCACTTCTGTTTTCATTTCATTTGGGTTTTTTAAGCTGCCACTGTGCATTAGATGAGGTACTGTATACAGTGTATCAATAATATTATAAATGTATTTTCATTACACTCATAATTAATACAGTTAAAAAAATTCCAGAAGGTTCAGAATGTCACTAATCAAAACAATCAAGTGTTAGGGGTAACTTTGTTTACTTTAAGCATCTACTAAGGATACTCTAATGATATGGTTCTTGTAAAATGTAATCCAGAACTGTCATTTTTGCCACAAGAGAGCTGTCTTGAATTCACTATATGGGCATTGTCCCACAATTGAAAGTTCAAGCACAGTCAGGCAATTTCCTTAATATATTTTCAGACAATTTCCTTAATACATTTTTTAAATTACTCGCTAACAATGAACAGTGTATTTGAATGACTTTGGGTCAAAATACTGGCCAAAGATCCAAGGTTAGTGGCTAACATTTAGTTTAAGATGTTACTGGGACTGGGTAAAAGATAAATTTAAGCAACATGCAACTTGAGGCTTTGGTTTATGATTTCTAGTCCCCATGCTTGTGTATTCTGTATGTCATAATTTGGACTGAGGTAGGAAAGATCAAAGATAGAAATGTTATGAGACCTAATTTTGAAAAATATTTTCATTAAGTTGTCTAAATCTAATTTCTAAACCAATGAGACAAGACTTCTAAACTGTGCTAAATATTGCTATTCAACAGCTAATTGTTGATATGACATTGATATGTCAAATATCTTCATAACTTGATTCAGTTCACTGTTATTTTTCTTAAAGATGTGAGTCTTTTACCTGTAATTCTTCCAATCTTTTTTGTACCACTGATAAAACTTCCAGCAAATCCTGAAACATGAGCTCCTAGGCTGTACCCAATTAGATGAGCATTGCTTCTGGAAAATTGAATGGATTCCTGGAAGACAGTGCCAACTTGATTTAGATGAAGAAATGTGAAAAGTAAACAGTGAAATATCTATTACAAGCTAGGAATACTGTGAATTAAAATACAAGAAATTTGTATGTTGATGGTGATCGAATGAGGTGCATGAATCATTCAGTACATTTCTCTTGGCTGAGTGTTAATCCTTGCTTCTTTTTCATGCAGCAGGAAAATGCTGCACATTTGGGCACTGCTACTTATCTTCTATGCACAGGAAAACCATCAACACAGTGGGATTTTTGTTGTTGTTTGTTGCAAGTGATGCAGATGACTTTTGTCTGTAGCATTTGGCTTTCCTATGATTATAAAATGGCTATCTGTTCTTTAACTTCGGAGTAAAGCAATCCTCTATAAAAAGTGCCTTTTTTTTTTTGCCTGAGATACCAGCACAAGCCAAACTAAAGGGATCAAAATATTGATCAGACGTGTTAAATGATAAACAGGGATATTTCTTGTACAAAGATGTGTGTCTGATTTATAACAAACCTATTGAAGCAGAATTGCCCTTCTTTTTACCTAGTCAGTGCTATGTACATCCTAAGCATTTCACCTGAGGTGCAAGGCTCTAAGTTTTTCTGACTTGTAAAGAAAAATGTGGCATATTTTGCTTGCAGGAAAGGCAAACCTCACTTTTAATTTCTTTGTGGTTGTTGCTTGTCCCAATGGAGTGGCTGTGCAGTCTCAATACCAATCTCTTCTGAAGATGAGGCGAATCTTGGCAGACTTCTTTTCAGAGAGACAGCACTTAGAAATCACAAGATCTGACCAATTTTCTTGTCAGATGATGCTGAAATGGATGCTCTTGAGGCTGTTACTGGTCATGCCCTATTAATTCTTGGAATAAGAGCACTAATATTTACTTACTGTTTATTCTTTATTAAAATGTTGTGCAGCACTGCAGTTTTTGTTACATCCATTGAGAATCTTTGAAATAATCATCTGCCTGTAAGCAGACAGAAGCATAGCAGAAAGATAGTTGTCAGAGTTGGAATGAAGGGGGTGTTAACTGTTAAACTCTGAAGGGGTGCTTCTCAATACGAGGAAGGTTTACTGCTTGGACATACTCAATGCTGTGAAAATTTATGGTATATTTAAATTCTGGAACACATTACAGTAGAAGAGAAACTACATACAGTACTGGAGCAAGGAGTCATTTATTCAAGCCTTGATATATTTGTCGACACTAGAGAAATCACAGAATGTCTTTACTGTTGACAGTGTGGTGTGTCCTGGGAACTGATCAAAATCCACCATTTGATTCATTCAACAACTAAACAACTTCAAAAAATTACTTTAGGCTCCAGCAACTTAAACTGTATTTGACCAAGAGCTAAGGTTTCTTCTAATGTCACAATGAAAAATACTGACTCTGACTTTCCTGCCTTCTCTTTTGTGTGTCCTTAACTGGGTGTGGTATCTGGCACCTTCTTCTAGACCTGCCATTCCTGCTTAGGCCTTCAATGGTATTTGCTACAAACCTTTCAGCTTTGCAGTACATTTCTCTTCCACCTTAGTCCTCACAATATTTAAAGTAATGTATTCAAAAATTCATTGTCAGGTACAGAAGTATAATTTCAGTTCAAATTAAGTATCTTAGTATTAGGGGTTGGTACAATAGGAGTTGCTTAGAGTTCCTGGTTTGTATGAATGGCTCTTATTCTACTGTTTGCTTTCTGCCTTTTCTTAAATTGTCCTGGAGATCAGCAGTTCCTTGCAGACTTGGCTGCAGCCTTTTCAATCCAGCCATGGCCACTGCTCCCCATGTAGCAAAAGTTTTGATAAATAGTCACGGCATTAGTGTGGCTCTGTACTCACTGCTGCCTCCATGTCATCTGCTTTGTGAAGCATGTCTGTCCTCTTGAAAGGTCTCCCTTTACATTCTGAATCTCTAAGCCGTATTTTATCCTAAGCTTTGGGAAACTGTAGCAAAAATCAGACATGGTGTTGGGATCGAATTCTGCATTAAAAGCAGAAGTTGAGCACAGATAACGTAAACTCATTTGCCTGTACTAATGACTTGCAACTGATGATGTCTGCCTGTTTTTTCCGTGAGGAACAGTGTCAGCTGTCTATACACATGCTAATGGAAAAGCCAAAGTAGCAGGAAACTATCTCACCTCTAAAGATATGTAAAAATATTTTCATAAACAAGACCACTTCCTTTTTCCTTGTGCATGATGAAAGTTTTACGAAGCCATATGAAAGTTTATGGAAGAAAAATGTGCAATTCATTAAAGAAATGTGAGTGACTGAAGTGAAAGCATTAGCAAGCATAGTATTTCAGAAAGGTCATGGAAGTATAAGAACAAGTAAATAAGTCTTTTCCAGAGAAACATGTTGGTCTGGGAGTTCTTACCTCCAGCCATTCCAGGAACTGTGCTATCTCCTGTCCTATGGTGCGTGTATTCCGTACAGCAATGGGATAGTGCTGGTGAGCCAGTGTAAGCCAGTCTGCAATGATCACGTTCATTTGTTTATGCTGAGACTTCAGAGCTGCTGCCATTTTCCAAATCCAGCTTTCTAATATCCCATCCACCTGTTACAATTGAAAAAACCCCCAAACAGTAAGAAAACCATTGTTATGGGAAAGCAGTCTCTGCCAAATATTTATTGTGAAAAACATAAGGAAACCAAAAACATAATATGAACAGGGAGGGATTAATGCTGATAACTAGATTTTAAGGGCTTCAGCCTGCTTCAGTGCTGAGAATCTTTAGGTTTTGGTGGACCAAAAAAATTAAGAGTCAATATAATAATAGTGTATATTTTGTAATAGGAACTCTTATCAGTGAAAATGATGTCTCCAAATAGTTTAACTTATCCAGAGATAACTGGTAGTACTGGTTAAAAAGACAGTCAGAAATGCCCAGGAAACATCTGATTTCAATGAAGAGCAGCTATCCCTGTAAGTATAAGCT
The DNA here is from genome assembly GCA_013398955.1 of Callaeas wilsoni. Classification (NCBI taxonomy): domain Eukaryota; kingdom Metazoa; phylum Chordata; class Aves; order Passeriformes; family Callaeidae; genus Callaeas; species Callaeas wilsoni. The sequence goes on along the minus strand of VWPU01012085.1, from coordinate 71,589 downwards.
GAAAGGATTGGAGAGGGGAAGCTGGAGGATTGCAGACCGGCAGGCATTTCTCATCTCTAGCCATTCAATTTTGAGAGCTGCTTGTTTTGAGTAATTGTTTTTTGAATACCTGGTTACAATTTTCTTGCATCAAAGCATGTTTCTGATTTGATAGACTAGAATTATTATTTAGTAGTTGTATGTATTTCCTCAATTGATAAAATATCCTTATCTCTTCTAGTGTATTAGAATTTGGGAGTCTCAGGTCTGGGTTTCCACACACACTCCCCTAGAGCCCAACACCTCTGCAAATTAAGTTAATGTGAATGATGAACTTCAATGGCAGCAGCTTCAGGCCCATGGTTTGAGGAGGGTGTAGGTTTTGAACAAATTTTTCTTTGTGAGGCTTGGCCCTTATTTGCTAAGGGAGTTAAATGTATCTCTCTTATTTGTTAAGGGAGATGTGTGCATCACGGGGAGTGTTCAGAGATTCTCTGCATATTTGCAGATGTGCAAGAAAGATCCATTGTGCCAACTTACATGATTCCTTTGGTTCTATGAGAATTCAAGGATCTGTTAAAATTACTTAGTTTCTTATCCTGCCTTTTCTTTTGTTTCTTTTTCAACTGAGAAGCTGATAAAAAGTCACTCTTAGTATTGGTATGCTTTTGAGAAAGTTTTTTTATGGTGAATTGGTATTTTACACTTTAACTGGAAGCAGTTCAGTGATAATTCATTGATGTTAAAGGATTTGCTTTCAACTGAAGGGGCTTGTGGAGAAGTTCTTTTTAAAGGTGTATTTGTGAGAAAGATGTGGGGATATTGTGGGAACTTTTCAAGAAGTCTGTAAATATCTGGCAGTGAACATATCAGAAATGAAAGTGGTATTCCGCTCTCCAGGGCACAGCACATTAATTCAGCTACTTGTTCAAGCTCTGCTGGCTTTAAACCGGGGCTGAATTTAATCCTTGGCACAGGAGTCCCATGTGAAAAATTGCTCGTAGACCATTCCTTCAGAATCTGTTTGGAATATCCACTTTGTATTTTTTCTAGCCATGATAGCTATCAGTGAAATCTATCATCTTTGTATCACAGCCTTAATTCTGAAGTTGCTTCTGTAGCATAATGAGAAGGGAAGTCTATAAAATCAGATGCAATTCAAATTCAAAATAAAATGTGAGTTCATACCGACCAGCCATGGACTATCATCACCAGAGGAAGAGAGGCATTGAAACTGCATTTGTCAAGAGTCTCCAACTCGTTAACAAAAATCTGGCAGCTGCCTTCAGTTATATCTGTATAGAGTCGAAATTTGGTTTCTAAGTTTTGCTGATCTTTCTTTGATGTAGTGTGTTCACTCTGTGATCCCAGCGCCTCTGAAATGAAATTTGTGACAACAGTCATAGTTGGAAGGAATTGAAAACCTGAATAAGTTACTAGTGCAACGCAGTTTGTAAAACAGTAAATGAATAAGCTTGGAACTCTTCCTGTGTATAATTGTTGCCTGCTCCAGCTGGGCCTGAGCTGTACATTTTGGGTCAAAAAAGTGATCTCTTTCAAAGTCTGAGATAGTCTAGGTGTGCCTCTGAGTCCCTCTATGTGAATGATACCAGTTACTCAGGAATAGTGATCTGATTGCTGCGGGTTTTTATAGAATGCATAAGGATTGTAAAATCACAGTACAGGTGTTATGACTTGACCATGTAGTGCGTGCACGGAAAGGCACATTCAGAGGCTCTTAACTCTGCAGAGCATTTCTACTAATGTGCATTTGCTAGTAATTGCTGAGCAAGCATCATTACACGAAAAGAACCATTTTATTCAGGGTTGTAACTGCTTAGAGACCTGGCTGGCTGCTTAAAACTATTAGACCACATCATAACTTTTTTTCCTCTGAAAAGGCAAGATGAAATGTTCTTCTTTTAGTTGTAATATTTTTGATGATTTTAAGTTAAAATAGCTGTGCACTTTGGACAGCATTTTCAGAAATGTCTATGTAGTAAGAAAGTGAGGGCAGTTTGAAATGTGGTCTTACGATATTATGAGCTTAGAAGGAAAAAACATAAAGATAGAGCAATTGTTGAAAAATAGAGTAAAATAAAGCCAAAGCTTACAAAAAGCAGCTTATGACATGCAAGCCTTTCTAGTGGGACTTCAGACTATTTATTTAGCTGAAAAAACCCCATATAATAAATATTATTTAAGCTAGTAGAAGAGAAGATGCGATGAACTAGATAAGAAAGAGGTTACAGTTTCTAGTATTGGAAAGGAAACATTTAGATTGGAGAGCTTTTACTAATGGAGTTCCTTGGGGACAATTTTTTGGCTAATCTTGTTTTAATATTTCCTATAAAGATGCAGCAGGAAAGATACAAGACTGACAAAACATGGGACACCGTTGCTAATACTGAGAAGACCAAACCATTAAACGTGAAGAACTAGATGACACCTAGAAAATACAATAAAAGAAACTGGTAGAAATCTCCTACTATGAAGTGCAAGGTCATACAGTTGATAGGAATTTCTCTGTAAATGGGGCTCATAAATTGGAAGTGACACAAAGATAAAAAAACTTGACTGAAGTAATCGATAACAAAACTGACCATGAGTCACTGCTTCCATTTGAGTGTGACAAAGGAAAATATAATTCCAAGATGCATTAAGGTGTAGATGGTTTTGGTAGGAAGAGAGGATATCAGTTGTAAGTAAAGGCAGTTGTTAACCACATTCAGAACAGTGTGCATAGCTCTTGTTGCCAGGTGCATCTGTGAGAAAGATGTGGGAATGTTGTGGGCACTTTTCAAGAAGTTTTAAATACCTGGCAGTGAATATATCGGAGAAATGTTACTGGTAGTTTCATTTCAAATGAAATTGATGGTTCAGATGCTACCAATTCCATCAATTCCATCTGCAACAACTGTTCACCAGCACCACTGAAATGGTCAGGGAGGAGGCTTTTGTTTTAATTAGACCCAACAAGTAATGAAATGTTATTGGAGGTGAAAATCAAATATTTTATTTAATGAGAAGTTAAAATTATCTATGTTGGAACAGCACTGAAATTAGTTAAATTTTAGTTCTTATTTTTTTTTCCATAAAAGTTCCTTAATAAAACATTAATCTCAGAAAGACTGTATTTTGTCTTCTAAGACAATGACAACATATTTATTTTTTCTTTTTTTTTTTCTTTTTTTGTACATTAAAACTCTTATGTCTATAGATATTTTTAGAAAATACCTAAAATCATAGACTATTCATTTCTGTATTGTATCTGCAAGTCTATCCTGGGATTCTGTGACGTTGTTGTCTTGATGAGATTTTGGTAGTTTACAAGGAACTTGTGATACATTTACAGGGGAGTCTTTATCCTGCAAACATACGTTGTGACACGAAACTCCCATGTTTAAATATCCACAGTGGCAGCATCTTGTGATGCACTACTCAAAGAACCCTAATGTGGAGGTGTGCTGGGATTAGGTCAGACTCTGTTTATGCCACATCAGTCCTGTTACAAACATTATTCAAGGTTTAATTTCAGTGTAATGATAAGACATGATAAAACAGCATATTTAATTTGTTTACGTATGTGGCAGTTCTGGCAAGAAAACTCCTAAACTGACCTGCACTGGATGTGCACTATTTTCTATTTGTTGCTAATTATTGTTCATTGTAAGTAACTCCAGGCAATGTTATGTTTCATAGCTGGGAAACATTATTGAAGAAATTTATTCAGCCTTGTACAAGAGTTGGAATTTAAAAAGCTTAAAAGTTACAGAAGGTTTGGTTGATAAAATTCGTGGCTTCAGTGTTTCACATTTTCCTTTTCAGGACACTTTTAACTGTCATAGGACTAAGTCTGATCACTTCTCTCTTACAATGTCCACTTTAAAGAATTTCTGTTCAATATTTTTTTTTTCTCTTGCAAAGGACTTTGTTTCTGAAGTAAGTAATATCAGGAAAGGGAAAATCTACACAAAGAACTGAAAATTAGAAAGAGCTTTAATGATGTTGATGTTCTTAACGTCCGCTTTATTCAGCCTTTGGTCAGTAGTCTCTACACAAAAATAAGCATTGTGTTCTATTTTTAGCACAAAAAGAAAAACAAACCAAAAGAAAATAGCTTGTGCCTGTTCCATTGTACACATCCTTTCTTTGTTTAATGCCTTGTTTTCATTTTCTTTTTGCTGTCTCAGTGTTTGTGCAATGCAAAGGCGCTTTGTCACTCTGTGCTGTTTGTACATACTACAGAGAACAAGTCTGATAAAGAGCTGTTTTCTTTAGACACTGGCTGGAAAGTGCTGTGGTGCTCTAATGGCTGAGCACTGGTTTGCTGGTAAATCTGGGAGAGTGGATTAAAAATACTACTTGAACTTCTTCTTGGCTGTCAAAAGTGAAAAATGCCTATAGGATCTGATGTGTTATTCAACAAGGAACTGCTTCAATCTGTTAACCTCTGTAATGACGTGGAGAAGGAAATAGTGTCTGAAGAGCCTGGCTGCCACAACAGACTCTTGCTGAAAATGTCATACCAGTGGCTCAGTGACGTGGCCGCAGGGAACTGGGAAGTTTCATAGGTCAGTTTGCAAAAACAACACAATTCAACTGCTAAAGTTTTTTTTTCATTGTAATTACAGTTAAGTGTGCAGCAATCTCTCTGAGCCTCCAAAGAATTTCGCTTTGGAAAAATACCAGGTGAGCGGGTTGCTGACTTAATTTCCTTTTTCTCAGAAGATCCTACTCTGACATAAATTCTTTCAGCAAAGGCAATGCAGCATGGCCACACTGATCTATGTGCTTCCATAAATTACCTTTCCACAGAGCAGCACAGTAATCATGAGTAAGAAAAGCTATTGTGAATTCTTGACACCCCAAAGGAGGTTCAGCCCTTTACCGTTACTTTGTATTAACAATGTTTCTGTGAAGTGCAGTAGAGACTGAAGGCTGGGTTTGTAAATACCACTTCATTGCAACATAGCAGTTTCTTGTAAAATGTTTGGAGTTAGTTTTGGGTGAACAAACCAGAGCATTTTTGGATTTGACCTGAGGTAATTGTGTTTTCTTGTTGAAAAGTAAGATGAAAAGAGATTCCAAGTTGAACAAAATAAGCAGGTTAATCCAGCAGACTGACTTGGATTGAATCACCCCAAAAGATAAGAAGGCATTCCTAACTATAGAATTTTGGAGTCCCTTCTGAAATTTCCAGATGTGATATAGCAATGCTTTAAACTTGTTGATGAAAACTCTACTGGAAACTAGACAAATATCTAGATGCTGTCCAGAGTTTGAAACTATAAATATCCTATGCTTTTCTGGAGGAGAGATCCGCAATCTAAATATATTTCTATGTTATGTCTGATTAGGTATAAAAATACAGCTACAGAAGATCTGCTTCATAGCACAAAAATTGCCTAAACATGTGGCAGTAATGAGGATGAAGTATGGTAGTACTAGCTAATGTTAAGAGCAAAATTTTAGTATTTTCTAAGTCATACACTTTAAATTCCTCTTACAGTACAGCCTAAAAATTTTGAGTAAAATTGGCATTTCCAAGTAAGGAAAGTAGCTTTTCTGCTCAAGAAAAGTAATGTTCAGCATCCTTCTTCCTGTCATGGAACCTGGGTTGAAGAAGATATTTCAGTAGCTCTCACCTAATCCTTAGGCAATTGAAAAATTAATTAAGTAAATCTGAAGAGAAATTTGGGCTGTTGGTGTGTTAGGGACACAAAAAAATCACACTCTTCAGCATGTAAACACACGCCACTACTTCCAGGTCCTGGCTGCCTTGTGACCCCAGCAGCAGCCTCCCTCCGTGTTCATGAGTGGATTTGTCTGAGCCCTGATAAACCTCCTGCATCTTTTGGGTGTCTTTTCCTGCTCACATGGAAATGTTTCCAAGAGTACTTATCTATTGTGATGATATTTTCGTGTCACCAGTATCCAACACATTTCAGAAACAAGTGACACAACAATTCCCCAGAACCAGAGAATTCTGTTGTGGAATTGAGCAAAGGCAGTGTTAGTGATTTTTGTTTGTGCCATGGAAAGTGGAATATATCACATATCCCCTCATTTCCAATAGCAAAATTTTTTTTTATCACTTAAAAGAAGACCTAATGTCTTGGCAGTGTTCAAGTCTCTCAATTTGAAAAATACTTCCTGTAGAGCTTTTCTTTTTAGTTTATTTTTATTGTTCCTGTCACTTCAAGGTTTTTGGATGTCATAAACTAATGGTTGATAATTCCATTTCATGTAGTTCTTAGGGGAGAACTCTAAAACATGTAATTTTATTTTGGGGGGGGACGGGGAGAGGGGATCCTAGGCCTTTTTGGTTGCTCTAGACTCTCAGGCAAGATAAAACAGTCAAAACTAAGGTCTGTTGTGCTTAAATTTTTTCATATCTTCATGTAGTTCCTTTGTATTTTCACTCTTCTTAACCTATTCACCTTGCCAAATGAAAAGTAGGTATCATTTAGCAAAGAACGAATGAAAAAAAAGCAAGAAAGCAAGAAAAAGCTATGACAATTGGATTAAACATTAGCGGGTCTGTTTAGAAAAAGATGTTTTGAAAAAAGCTTCCCTTTCTCTTCAAGTTTAAATGAATGCGATTAGATATGAATAGATGTTAGGTGAATAATTAGATTCTCTATCTGAGAAGTATTCTGAGCTGTCATTTCTTGTTTTTCTTGTCCTATGTGCATGCAGACATGCCAAAGGTAAGTTAAACCATGAGTGTAGTTTGTACCCAAACAGCCACAGAGGGAGAGTAGAGATGATTACCTAACTGTTGTTAGCCCTCTGATAACACATTTTTAACCCTCTGTTGGAAATCCAAGAGGAGAGCACACAAAATTGTACTTTCATACTGACTGTCTTCTCTCTGTGTGTTCTGCCTTTCAAACCATCCAGGCAGTCCTTACTAGCAGGTGGCATTATTGAGTCTCAAAACTGGAGAATGATGTGTCTGGAAAGAGGCCAATCCAAAATTCACTGGAGCTGGTACTGTGGTTTTGTTGGTGAGGCAATGGCACTGTCAGTGGAAGGTGTGTGAGATGCCTGGTCAGAAACCAGCTCTGTGCTTACTGGGAATGATTCTGGCTGTCTGTGATTCTTTACCATGAGACTGCAGAGGATACCTCCTTGTTTTCTTTGAAAATCAGACCCATCTAATGTCTACCAGAAGCCAGATTTTGAGTTCTTTACTGAAAGATGATTAACACTGGCAAATCTCTATTTTCTGGCATCTAAATAGTGCTGATCTTTCACGAAGTCATTTTTATCAGGCACTTCTCTCATGTTTTGAAGCACAGTGGTCTGAGAAAATCTGTAAAAACTCATCCCACTATGAACAAAGGAGAGGTTGTTCTGTTCTGCTCTCCCTGGATCTCCCGGGTCTGTGTTCTTTATTTACCTGGGCTGTTTGCCAGAAGAGGTGAGGAATGTGGAAATTTGTTTGTAGATGTGTTTATCAGCTACTTTGTTAGAACTGTCAGCAGAGATCCATACCCCTATCACTTTCTGGTTACTTTTACTCAGAATTAATTTCTGGGTGCATGGACTTGGAGAAAGAGAATTTGATGTTTTGTTCAGTAATAGCAGAATCATGTTTTTAAAAAAGTTGTTGAAATGTTAATAAGGAGTTTAGACCTAGCTGAAATTTCTCCCTCTCTTTTTAAAAATGAGAATGCTTCCTAAAGGAAAAGTAATTTGAAAAAATACCCAGTATTGCATTCATAGCATATACAAGAACTGTAAAACATATTTGGAGTATTCAGTACAGATCATTGTTTAGCACAGTATGCTTGCTTGGTGGTCTAAGACATAAAGGAATGCAATCTACTTTCAGAAGGTGCTTATATCAAAGAATTTGATAAAAGAACCTTGTCAGTTAGTTCTGAATTCTCTACTTAGGTAGCTTGTGCTGCTGTTCATTTGAAATTGCCTCTCCTGAATGCATTTGGTCAGGTGATGGAGACAGGAACTGTTTCAGTTCCTCAAACTGCCTTAGATGGGAGTATTTGGGGGTCTGGAGAATAAAATGAGAACATAAAACAAAAGTCTTGCTAGAAAACCTTGAAAAAGATGGCAAAACAGATCAAATAGCATGTTTTGGTTTCTGCTTGCTATTGTGTGTCTCAGCTATTTAGAGATATATTTCAAGTCACTTATGATTCAAATTATACATTTCTATTTAATGCCTTCAAAAGAGGGAGAAATAAAATGCAGTGTAACATGTCCTTTAAGAGAAAAAAATAGTAGGTTGTCCTTTTGCTTTCCTCTGATTTATCTATTTATTATTTATACATATTAGAGTATTAGAAAATGTAATTTTTTCCCTCTTTTTTCTGAATTTGTTTTTCTGTTGTTGGTTTTGAACACTGGATTGTTTCAAAATTCTCTAAAGAACTGCCTCTTTTTGATTCCTGTGCCATACTATTTTACTCTTTCTCTTCCCTGTAAAACCCCCCTTACTATGTGAAATTTCAGAACTTATTTTTCGTATTTCCTTTATTTAGAATCAAGTATTGAAGTGAAGGTTAGAACAGAAGGCAAAGAAGTAACACCCACCCTCCAAACTGTTAACTTTGCTTTTATCTTTTTATATCAGGTGAAAACTTCATGGAAGAATGCTGATTCTCAAAACTTGCTGTCTATTTTATTGTCTGATGTAATGAGGTCAATAATTTTTTCCTCTTTTCCACCCTTCATTGTGACATAATTTGTAAACATAATTTAAATCGCCGCTAAAAACGTGAGTTTAAATACAGTAATCAATAAACTTGTGAGATTGTTGTTGCAAGGAGTAGGGAAACCAGTGCTCAATGAAACCAGCAGTGCGCCTTGAGAGTTCAGCTGCTGTCCCCACAGGACAGTGCATCCAAATTTCTCTCCTCTCTTGGAAAGTGTGCAGGAGGAGGCACTAGCCACACAACTCACATTGTTTGTGGAGTAACAGACACACTATCCTCTTAATTGTCTCATATAAAGCCAAATACTTCTAAATGTGAGTCTTTAAGTGCTATTTGTATAATGCAGAATTCCTAAATTGAGGTTAGTGCCCCAGTGCTTTAATCTGACCTAATCTGAATTTTCTTGACCAAAATCCTGGATGATGAAATGATTCTCCTTGAGACATGTAGTTAATCTGTGGAATTCCTCACGAGGCGTGATGTGGGAATGAAGCATTTATATAAAGCTGGCTGGAAACTGGAAGTGCCTAAGAGAAATTCAGTGAGGATAACTGAGCACATAAACAGCTCTGCTTAGTCCGGACATCTGTGAGCTGGGAATGGTTGTTGACCTGGGGGAAGTTCTGTGTGTATAAACTTCCCTTGCTGCGTGTGCAGCTGCTTTTGGCAACCACTCCTGAGGCTTGAACTGGGAAGGCCTGGGTTTCATTGCTACAGCCACTCTTATGTTTGATGTAGAGCTCTACCTGGCATTACTTTTGACTTAGATTTTGGCTGGTTCTTAAAACAGAAACATCTTGTGAAAAATAACAGCCGTTGGAAAATGTATCCATTGAAAACTTTTCATTGCTTTTCACATCCAAATTATCAGTGTTAATATTTGCTGTTCAGAATTATTAATTATCTGGAAATAGTTGTTAATTTCCAGTAATTAAAAAAAAGTGTTAAAATCAGAATTGACCAACAGCATATTTAGGCTAATTTATGTTGAAATCTTTGAAGTTTTAATTTGCAATTTTGTTGCTGTTGAAGTTTTGGCTTTTTATCTAGTTTGGACCGGAAATGTTCTTGGGGTATGAAAATATTTTCCTCCTCAACTCTTAAAAAGTCAAGTCAGCTTTTACCTTGGAAGAGGTGGACAAGAGGTAAACAGGAAATCTAGATCAAAGGATTCAAAACTGTATGTGTATTTGCTTTTAATATTATCATTTAGAACATTGTTTTTCTCAGTTTTATTTCTAAGGGACTATATTAATACGCCGGCACGCTGGCCGGGCTGAGGGGGCCGCAGCTTGTTCCAGGCATGTCCCACACAAAGGTAAAACACCCTGTAGCACCTCGGTGCCTCGCTTGCCAGCCTCCCAGCCCGTGTGGTGCAGGGCACGAAGCCTAGCGTGCCTGGGGCTTATAGATAGCCTAGGCGTGGCCAGAAACAGATGAGCAGAGGAGGCCCTTCGACCGACGTTCCAAGAGTTTATTGTAGAAGCTCCCTCGAAGGGGACCGGATGCGAAGAGGACAAGAGAAGAGACTGAGGGGCTTTAGAGGGATACAGGGAAGGGGGCGGGGATGGCATAGCAGGGACCTACAGGAAGAGGAGAAAGGTGAGAAAGGTCTGTCTGCCTGGCCTTAGGGGATACAAGGGGGGTCTGTCAACTGTCAGTCAGGCAGAGAGAACCCTCCTCAGGAATGCTAGGAATTCAGTGGGAGAAGCTGTCTTCACAGAAGGGGTATTACTTTTTGGAACCAGCCCACCAAATCTCTTTTTCTGGGCTCTGTGGCCCCCTGGTTATTCTTGTGTTTGGTTCATTCACCACAACAAGGGACCAGGAGAGAACATCTATTACTTATGTGCATATCCCTTGGAACCATTTCCCATATGCTGATACTATCATGACAGGTGTAAATTTTGATTTCAAAAAATAGACTATTTTGCAATAGGTAAGGCATTTTTTGAGTTGTATTTTAGGGTAGCTACGCTGGAAGTGGTAGTTAATTTTTCTTCCTGTGGCCTTACTTTTTTTGTTGTGATCCTGCAGTGAAATCACTTGCCTGGTGCCAACTTGGCTGTGTCAGAAATCAGCATGACTTCTGGATCACAGCATTCCATAGTATAAGGAGAAATTAAATATATGCACCAAGAACATGTGTTTGAAGTTCAGAAAAACACAAAATGAAACCAGGAGAATGAGAAGAGAGAAAGATCAGAATCTTTAGAATATTAGCACAGGAAGGCATTGCTGAGGAAAACTCACTCTCTGGGCCATGGGGCAGCCCTCCAGGGCAGACTACTGGATAACAGATTTATTCCCTGGAAGGCAGAGCCGAGCTGGGGGGTGGTGGGTGTACAATAGTCATATGTACAACCAACCTTGTCTGCACAAAGTTAGTGAATTGTGGGTTTATTTTATTTGTTTATTTTTTGTTTATGAATTTTTGGTAATGGCTATTCCACCAAACTCTCCTTGTGAATATTTATGCTTGGTAGCCTTCTGGTATTCAGAAAAAGACAAATGACTGTCTCAGTTTGCAGAAAGGCAGTGGGGAAAGGAGAGGTCAATAGGGCATGAAAGATGATTGAGTGTTGCAGTGGAAAGGAGGTAGAAAAGAAGGGAATGTGGATACTCAAGCCTTGTTAAGTGGGAGAATCTGCCTGGGTTAAGTATAATTAAATCTTAGGCTGCCAAAGTGGCCTTTGTTCCTTTCAGGGAATAGGACTAAGCATGCAAAAGTCTCAGTCTGAGTGGTGACTTGGCATCTAGTCCCTTAAAATTTTTCTGCTTCCAAGAAACCTGTGTCTTAGAGGAAATACTGTGAGAATTTTAAAGGATAAGTTATTAGGAGCTATATTTTGCTTTAATTACCCTCTCCTCCCTCTTTTCTTGTCTCCTTTTCTCTTGCCTCTCCAATATGTTCCTGTTTTTTTCCATTGTGTCCTTTGATTTTTTTAATAATTATTTTTAAAAATAATAGAATTGTTTTGTTTTACTGTTTTTGTCTGAAAGCCTTAGTTAAGCCAAAATAACTGAGGGGAAATCCTGTTTCTGCTTTGACAATCACTAGGTGTGTTCATCTAAGCAAGAGTTTGATGGTTTCACAGATACAGTATTAAAAGGCTTTCATCATTTTAAGTGTGTCCTGAATTTCTCCAAACTGATCTTTTACAGTAGATGCCTGTAGATATTTCTTCTAAAACCTCTGCAGTGCACACTGTTTACAAAAGTTATTTCCATGCAATTCTGTCTAGAAATTAGACTTTTTATCAAATACAGAATGAATTTGTTTTAAACTTAAACTCTTTAAGAGGAAGAAGAATTTACTGGGGATGTGTTTTAAGTACATTCTGTGTACAGAACTAGTCTTAGAATTTTTGTTAATGCTGTCATGCAATTTTTGTTACAATTTTCCTTGTATAGATGAACTGAGCCCCAGAGTATAACAACTGCCATCACTTGAGCCATAGTTCATAAAGAATTTCTCAAGTACATTTGTTTAGTACTCTGTACAACTCTTTCTTTTAGTAAAAGAGGCCGTGCAACAGTGTCCTACAAAGATTTGTCTGTGTAAGTTTGGGGTGAGCCATTATTAAAATTGGCAAAGTTGTTGCTGAGCTCTTCAGGCCTTTACAGGAGTCCTGTGAAAACTATTACAAAAGATACCATTTTGAGCAATACTTGATGCTATCTGCATAGTACAATGCAAAATGTTACTAAAAGTATGAACTAAAAGCATAGAAAAATTTTAATAGGAGTTTTATCCCTTTTACCCGTAACGCCAGATACCTTTGCACATTGTGATTCCAGTCATAGGAAAAATATGTATAAAATGATAAAAACTGCTTTTTAAAAGTCATGATGCTAAGGTCCAATGAGTTAGATGGCTAGACATGTGATTTGTGTCTCACTCAAAGCCTTAACTCTCAATTTCAAGCGAAATAAAGCTGCCTCTTGGCAGCACAGCAAGGGCACGCAGTGCTGCAGTTTTAACCTGTTACTGCAGTGACAGGGAGAATTCTGTTTCTGGGTGTCTGGCTGTATTTGAGGTTTGGGTGAAGAATTCCAAATTTGAGATGGGCAGAAAAAACCAAATTTGTTTTGTTTCCTGGTAACTTCAAAATTTGTAGGTTTTTAAGGTGTTCCGAGACCAAAACTCTGGAAACCAGTAGCAGTAAATATGTATTAGAGGGCAGCAAAATAGTGCTGTGTAATAGTATAATGCTATGCTGTAGTATAATTTGGTTCGTAATTGCCCATTATAGCTATATAATTTATATAATTATCTTACTTAGTGTTGTGTAAAGTGCATACACACATAGAAACATGTATATTTTAAAAAATATATACACGGTTGTTAAATACTATTTATAAATACTATGATGCTTACATGCACTTGATAAAACATATGACATTCCCCTCATTATTACAGCATTTAATGTGAATGAAACATTACTTTGGGCATTTGTCTTAGAAGATTCAAGTGTTTAATATTCAGAGACCATATACATAAAATATCCAATTTCTAAATCTTTGCTGTGCATCCATGCATTGCTGACCACTTTTTCCAGGCCCAGAGCTTAGTTCTTAATGCAGATGAAGAACATGTGAACTGAACAGCTGCAGCAGGTTGGATAACCTTCAAAATGCTTCAAGGCATAAGTCAACCACTAATTTTCAAGATAAATTTAAATTTTTTTTCTAGATCATTCACTATTGATATCTGTCTGACCAGACTTTTAGATTGTCTCTGGTTAGATCTGTTATTTCAGTTCCTGTAGTCCTAGGTATTTGAATTTTGCAACAGTATGTCACATTGAAGGAAAAATTTTAACATTCATTTTCAGTTGGATTATTTTTTATTTATATGTGGTTTTTAGCAGTTGTAGACTGACATGAACCAAGCTGGGAAGATTTAAGTTGCTTTCCATATTTTGAACACAAAGAATTTGATGAACAAAATCACTGTGTTCCAAAGTGAACTACAGTATGATTGTTATATATTTGATTTTTAGGATATCTGAAAGCACACATAACTAAACCTATTGTGCTAAACTTATTGCCAAACAATTGGGAAAATCAATGTATGATCTCCAAGTATTATTTGGAAATTTGGAATTCCTGTTCCAAAAAGTGTCTCCCAATAATTTGCACTAAGCAGGAGTGGACAGCAGAATGAACTGAAAGCCAGGGACTGACAAAGGGTTGTGCAGGGGTAGAACAGCCCAGGAACGCTTATATTCATGATGGTTTTGGTCTGTGAACAGAACAGTCTCCCAGACAGTCAAATCGTTTTTGTGAACAACATGTTCCTGATGCTAAATGTTACAGTTCAAGCAAAAATACATTTTCTCCCCCCATTTGCATTGTTTTCCTACTTGAGATGGGGTTTTATTTTATAACTAGTTTCCATAGTTGGAAATAAAAACTTCCTTATTTCATCAGCTGCCCTTCCTGATTCTCTTCAGACTTTCCACCTTCACAAGTTTATGAATATCAGAAGGGAAATTATTCCCTGGAGTTTCTTTGATCTCTGCTTGTGATGTCTTGTTGATGAGAAATTTATCATAAACTAGCTGAACTATGAATGAGTTGTTGAAATTTTTCACACATTAGATTTGCTGGGGCATGTTTAATGAAGCAGCCTTGTGTTCTGTCACCAGGAGCTGTTCAACGGAATCCAACAAGGCAGCACCATGAAAGTGTGCTGAGGCCAAGTTTGCTTTGCTTTGCAAAGCAAAATGGATCTTCTTTAGTGGAAAAAAATCAACAAGCATGGGCAGTATTACGTTTTCCTGTAAGCCTGTGGTGTTTATAAGTTTGAAGTATTAAACTTCCAAAAGGAGTGTCCATTTTGCTAAGTGAGGCCTCATCTTCTGGAGTAGGGATTTGGATTGTGGTATTTGCTGGGATTAAAAAAGAAGAATCCTTCATAAACTTAAAGGTGAGGATGGAATCATTAAACAATGGATATGTTAAAGCTAACAGTCTGGAAAACATAAGTACAGTCAGGAATTCAGTTGCCAGATGCTGCAAGGGAACATGTTCAGAGTTGGTCTCACAACAGAAAGAGTAACAAAAAGCCTGCAAATTTCCCTTTGAAGAAATTAATTTAAAATATTGGGAGCAATGTGAAGAAGAAATGGGTGTGTTTATGCTACCTTGTTTTTCCTAAATGCTAATTTTTAGATTGAGCCTGTCTATACTCTACTTGTGTTATAAGATATTCATTTAACAAGACTTTCTGGACTCATATAAATAATCCATGTAATGTACACATTAGTACAGCAGAGTAATTTCCCTAAATCTAATAACTGAGAGTCATTATTTGCATTGTAGTTGTACCTAGACGCCTGTTGAGGATAGGAGCCCCACTGTGGCAAATACTACCAACCATCCAAGATTAGGGGATCAGGTTTTCGTTCTCCTGAGAATCAAACTGATTTAGCAGAATTTTTTATGAATGTGACTTGTGTCCTTTTCATGTCTTTAAACTTCACTTCTGGGGTCTTAAGGTATGTATGCCTCTAAATCAAATTGATATTCTTAGCTCTTTAAGTTTATAATCTTACGTGTTTAATATATTCTTATGTGTTTGGCTGACATATTTGAGCTAGTTTAAAAAAAGATTTAACACTAGATGTACTAACCCCAGTGGGATCAGGCATACATGACTGAGAGTGGAGGCATTCGGAACGAGACGCTTTCGTTCCTCAGGGTGGGTGCTGGGTGCTGTGGGTGCTGAAGCTTTCCAGGGGATGCGGATCCCTGCTGAGGTTTGTTCTGCAGGGATGCTGTGCTGGCTCTGGTAGAGTGTTGTGACACCAAGCCTTGCCAGGCTGTGCACTGTTAGACTTTGCTCTGTAGGCACATTAGACTCATGAAGATTTTGCTGGTGAGGGAGGAACCCCAGCTCCCAAGGCAGGGCCCAGGCCTGGTCCCAGGAGTTGTACATCCATGGAGGTGATAGTGGAAAATTCAGAGGATCCAATTTGCCATACCTGAGCAGTTCAGCCATGATTCTTGCACTCATTTGATTCAGTTTACTCAGCTAACATGTGAAAATGAATTTTTCTTTCCACTAGGTTAGTTTGCTGTTGACTTAGCAAGCTGAAAAGACTCCTGCAGAAACTGCATAAGTCAGTGTAAGGAATAAGAAAAGAGATCACAGAACTGATCAGGCAAATTCTTCCAAAACCTCCAAATGTGAAAATCAAATGGAAACAGGGTGCATCTAAAGACTTAAGCAAAAGATTTGTCACCCAAAAGCAGTGATTGTAGAAAAATTTACATTTTAATTTACTCAGGATTGTTCTGTGAAAAATATCACAGCCCACTTAAACCTTTTCTTATTTTTCTATTAGCATAAGAAAAGGTATCTTTGAAAGTACCTGGAAAGCTGATTTTATAATCCCTGTATTCATTTGCCTAGCACAGAGTATGTAGCCTCAGGAGTTAAAAATTCTCCAAATAGTTACAGACCAATTGTATTTGGGCAACAGTGTGAAACTTCATAAAACTGGCTGAGGAAACATAATGAGACATTCCTCTGTAGTGCTTGAGAGCACAGCACAGCCAAAAAGCTGCGTGAATGCAGTGTAGGGGAAAGGAACAGTTTGTTATCAATCCAGAAATTGCCGTCTCACATGCAAAAGCCCAGAAAAGAGATCAGTGGCTCAGCTGAACAGCCAGATAGTCAGTTTTGCTGCTTGGTGAACAGCTGGCCTTGCTTACCACGGAAAACCTACAAAAAGAACCAGGACAATGTCAGAGTGGCAGATTTTTCCAGCCCTTCTGTGCAAAGTATGGATGTGACACATAAAAGGCGTCAAGTAGCTGCATTAGGGCCACAGTAAGAAGGGACAAGGCTGGACTGTGAGCTTGTTCCTGTAATTCTCTGGGCAGGGACGCTCCACAGGGTGCAGCAACAGCTGGGTGCCACTGCAAATCAAAGTATTGTAACTCTGGTTCTCTGGGAATGGGGGGAGACAGCAATAACTGGGGAGCCAGAAACCTGAGTGTACAAATATGGAGATTACCTTTCTGCATTGTTCTCTTAACTACTCGAATTTGTCAAAAGCTGCTTTACCATATTGTGCATAGGTGGTGCACATAACACCATAGGTCATGCTTCTGACTTTGGTTGGCATGTTTCATCTAGAATCTGTCATATTTTGTAGGGCAAAGAAAGTGGAACTGCTATTCATATGCAAAGAATTAAAGACACAAAATGGGAGGGAATCTTGTGTAAAACAGTAGTTAAAGGTTCTTCCAGAAGGCTTCTTTCTTTTCACAATATATAAACTCACTTTGCAGTTTAAGCCTTTTTTTTTTCTTTTTTTTTAAAAAAGCTTTTGTAACAATAGAAACAAAACTATTTGGATGCAGAGTTTCCCTTGTATATAAGAACATAAATGTGCTTTAGAGTGTATTTAGATCATATTACAGCACTGGACTGGCATCCTTGTCTACATCCATCTGTACCAGCAAAGAGGTTACCACCTCCAGCTTTTTGTCACCTCCCACCTGCCAGAAATTACCACCCTTACTGTTGTGTTGCCAATGCTCCAATATTGCCCATTTACTGCAAGGAAAATCGGCTAGGTTACCTTGCATCACCTGTTGTAACTGTTTCAACTGGTCTAGTTTATATTGCTTGAAAGAAATTTGGGCATGTTTATGTGAACTGATCTACTACAGGAGTTGGATAAAAGTGGTAACTGTCAGGAAATGATAAAAGTGGATGGAGTGCTACAGGCAGTGATCCTTGACTGACCAAGGATGTTTGTTCATGGCCTGAGACACATACATGCAGTCATCTGCTAACTTCTGGAAAACTGCCTTACTGATATTTATTCTTCATTCCTTACACTTTCAAAATGGAGATCAAGTGTATTGGCTTGTGTGTGATGCTCACTCAGTTCTACTGTGGAAATTATAATCTTTTCACTGTAGTATAAATATAAAGAAATTAGCTATAGTCAGAACCCATGCATTTTATTGTCATCTTCTAGAAAGCAGTAATATCAATTTATCAAATTTCTGTGCCCAGAAATAATTTCTAATTGTTCATTTTTATTAAACAACAGAAAGCCCTCTAATTACCCCAGGGCTTTCTTTCATCTCTAAGCCATCATTTCGTTAATCTCTAGTGACCAACCTGGTAGTACAGTCAGACGATAAACAGTACAGATAAACAGAACTATTTGCCTCTGCATGTCATGCCTGGAACACCAAGTAGGTGAATTTATAAGCCTTGTTATTTGGCACTACATTTGAGTTCAACCTAGAATTCTCAGAGCTAAGTTTTTACATAAAAACAAAGCTATAATAGTCGTAGTTTATGTGGCTAAGTCACAGAAGGTGATAATGTATTATACAGTGCCAGAACATTTTGTTTTCCATGTCTCCTCTCTCAAGTTCATTGCATAATTTCCTTTTCCCTCTGGTCCATCCCTTCAAAGCTGTGATAATATCCAGTAAACATTCATATCAGATCCTAATTTTTAAAAAACGCATTATGTTTAATATTGCTTTAGAAATATAGCCTCCTATTGCATTGTGCTGGTTTTATATGGACTGAGAAAATCCACATGCCCAGATAGGCAATTCAAATCTTCCCTGTCATATAGCAAAGCGACCAAATACAGCACAGTGACATGTGTTTTCCCAAAAAATATGCTGTGTGTATTGCTGCACGTGGGACATTGATCCTGTCATCAGAGCAAGTTCTAGAGCTGGAAGCTCTCCAGTCTCCCTGAATGTCTTCATGACTTGACACTGAAAAACCAAACCAAGCCAAATTCATCATCACCTCTGCTAACTTGGTTAGTAAAAGTCTGCATGATACAAGAAGTGATTGCAGAGTAGATACTGCTTTTTAGGCTGGAATAATGTGAACGGTTCAGTGCCAGCTGTCAGCACTGCCTTTGTCCACTGTGGAGTCAGCTCCAGCCAAGTTTGTTCTCATTCATGTCTGCATCTTGGCTGAAGAATGACATTTCTGGTAAAAAATAGGAAATAAACTGAGCATCACCAGCATACTAATGAACCCCAAATTCCCTTGCAGCTGCTGGTAGACCGGTGAATCCTGCTCAATGAACCCCAGAGCACTGTGGCAAGGAGGCATGTGCCACAGTCCTCACCATCCAGTTCTCAGGTTCTCCTGGGAGATGTCCATTGAAAAATGCAGAAAAAAATCTACAGGAAAAGGTATTTATTCCAACAGGGCAATGGTTTTCTTGGGCTTGTCAAAGGCTCATAAGTGTAATGAAACCAGCATGGACAGTTGGAGACACAATTTTTAGTTAAGGAAATGTGCAACAAATGCATTCTGCGCTTTACTGACAGGGAGTAATGATAGCAGAAATATTCTGTGTCACTCATTCACTGTTCTTGTGCTCTTCGTATAGCCACGAGGAGAGGGGTAATGTGCGTCCATACTGATATCTGGGACAACTTGGGAATTAATGATAACAGAGAGGCAAAGGTGTGTGCATCCACATTCCCTGACACAGCACGTCAGACTCTTGCCTGAGATGCTGAGTTTTTCCTCTCAAAGATGAACACCATGCACCTCAGTTGTAATAACCACAACTACTTTCTTTCTATTCTATAAAGAGGGAAGAAATGGATGATTTTTAGCCAGGCAGTTAGGGGTATTGTTTTGTTCTCTTTAAAAGCTAACATGGTACATTCAGTTTAAGAAAAACTGTTTTTCAAGATCAATAACATGTAAAATGTTAAAAGGGAAAGAATGTTGCTAGCAATAATTTTTTTACTGCTTGACCAGACACTTGAAAAATTTATTTCTGGCAGAAAAAGAAGGGATATATTTGAACCTAATTCATCACAGAAGTAGTTCTTACTAGACCGAAACTACTGGGAAATAGATTTGGAGGATAGTGGGGGAAATCTCGGTTGGTGAGTTCTTTTGTATTGAATGAGCACGTGAGTTTGACCATGTGACACAGCAGACATGAGATCTAGCTTGGGAAAGTTTACTGCTGTCTTCTCTTTTTTCCAAGTAATAACTTGCCTCTAGTTGGAAATGAAAAAACCCCAACTTTGTCCTAATAGAGTTTCTGATAGCTAAAGCTATGGTAAACAAACTGATAGAATATTTGAATTATTAGATTTATAGAATTATTTCTTTTCTACGGCTTTTATGTAAATATTTCTCAATAGCAATTGAGAAATTATATTTATTTTCCTGTGAATGAAAATGCTACTGTATTTCTGCCAAAATGTTAGGGAGGTACTAAATTGGTTATTTATATAATTATTCTGTAGAGCCTTAGTAATTAAAGTGACTTTACCTTAACCTAAAGAAAGAAAGAAAGAAAAATAAATAACTTCAATCAACCATCGTGTGACAAGCCAGTGGAAAGTGGCAGAGGATGGTTTATGATAATTTAATTATAGAAAGAAAACCCCAGCTTATACTGAGCTAATTGATGAAAGGAAAGTCAAAGAGAAATTTAAAGAAGAAAAACTAAAACACCCCCCCCACCACCATTCCATCCCAGTTTTAGTTCAGTGCTATGATTGTTGTCCTGCCTATTTTGAGTGTTAGTGGTGCAATCTGGACAACGCAGACAAACTGAGAATTTATAATCAAATTCAATGTGGGGCACTCTGGCTGCTGTCACTGGCAGCAATGGGCAACTGCCACTGTTCTGCACTTTCTAGGCCTCATGTCTAATATTGCTGATGGTATATGGTTGTGATTGCATTTAATGATTAAATTGACATTTCAGACTTCACTGTTTGTCAGATTGGTCTGGGGTTTTGGGTTTTTTTTTGTTTCTTTGTGTTGTTTTGGTTGGGTTTTCTTGTGGGTTTTTTTTTTTTGGTTCTTTGGGTTTTTTTTTTTTAAAAGTCTATGTCTGATAATAGATAATCCATATGCAGCTGTGTTGGTAGCTGGTGTATACTATTGTTTCTCAGGCCCATGTAGCTATCAGCTGGAGATACATCACATGTTTTCCATGGGGGCTGGCTCTGTTGTTAGAATTGAAAGTGAAGCAATTTGTTGCCTTTCTCATTCATTTTGTTTTGCAGCAGTGTCATGGGTTTTGTTCAGATTTATGGGAGACTGCCTAGACTAAACAACTGCTCTTGTAAGCAGCAAAAGTCACACTCTATTCAGTTCATTTTGAATTAGAACCAACTCTTACCCCTCTACAGTGATTTTAATAACTCACATATTTTTCTGCTATAGATTCACATAAAGGGCATGTTATTTTTTAAAAGATAAATACATGTTCTTCTACCTGGACCTGACAAATCTATTAGCCAAACCTTCCATTAACAGAAGAAAGAGCTGCCTTTATTTTGCACAGGTTTTTTCTCTTAACCTTTAAGGTAATTAGCTGTAATTATGCTTCTATGAAATGGCTGTGCTGACTAAGTATTTGGAATTGTAACTTTATGCAGCACTTATTCTAATTTCTGTGGTGCTGTGCAGACCTGAGGTAGTGCTCTGTGTTATAGCCACCTTTGGGGTTACATTTCTTGAAATACAGGGAGAATTATTCCTTAAAATGGATGTTCATTTTGTCCTAAGCATAGTTCATAGTCTCTCAGCTTTATAGCTTCTTTTATTAGCAGCTTTACAATTTACTTAATCCTGGACAAGGGCTTTTTGGGAATGGAAGTAGGGAATTTTTGGCTTTTATTAACAAACCTAATACTCTTACACTGGTATAAGATTATTTTTGGGGACACGCTCTGTTCCACACGTGTTTTGTAGCTGCCACCCTATGTGGACAGAGCTCTTCAGGACAAGTAGAATAATTGGGTAACATAAAAGCTTTGCAATTGTTTGTACAACCTCTGTCATAGTGGTTAATTTTGTGAAACTGTCCTGGGAGATCCTCAGCCACCCTTGTCAGCTGAACATTGCTAGGCTGCCACAGTTAACTGACCTGTAATTTTCACATCAAAATATTTTTATGTGTATTTCCTGGTATATCAGACTGAACTTCAGAGCATGCTGGAAGCATCCTAGAAATCATACGAGGGGTCACAAAGGCAGGGCAGGGCAGTATTTCTCAGTGCTTCAGTATGTTTGCAGTTCCCACTAGAATCGAGTGGAAATGCAGCAACAATAAATTTGTCAAAAATTTGTGACTTTTAAATTTAGTTTTAATTGTTCTTTTTCTGTTAGACTCTATTCAGTGATTTGCAGAATGGTTTCTGTTTCCTTCACATATGCAGAATAATTCGCTTATTCCCAATAGAGTTGTCCGAGCTCAGCTTTTCCTGGCAAATTTAGATAATAAAATGTTATTTATCTGAAATATATGTCTGAAATATATGTGTAATAGAAAATAAATATAATTTAAATATTTCCCTTCAAATTCTAGATAGAATTATATGATTTCTTCTTATTAGAGAAGTGGAGAATAGAAGGACTATAAGTATGCCATAAGAAAATGAACTGCTAGTCCACATTCACTTATCTCTTTTGTCCCTGACATAAACTTGAAATCCTTGTATGAGGTCAGAAGTTCTCAGCTGAGTTCTGATCATCCATTTATATTTCTGCTATCCTGAAGTCCAGGTGGAAACACTGTAGTCCATATTTGGTTAATCATCTTTTAAAGGCATATTATTATCTACTGTAATAAAGAGGAGTCCCCAGGCCAGTCCCCGCTGAGTCTGGAATGGAAGTTGAATGGGGAAAATGATGCAAAAATCTTCATAGATAGATTCCTCATTCTTTTTCTCCAACAGGTTATTAATAAAACCTAAAAACTGTTTGAGTCATAATCTTGCTATAATTCTGTTTGGACCATATATTCCTCTGGACACAAAGCATGTTCCATGGTGTGTCTGCAGTGCAAAATCATCCCAAAGGGCCGAGACAGCCTAGGCTAGGTGTGGGACAGCAGCAGCCACCACCTTCTATGAATTCCTTTATTCCTTCGGTCAGGGAGCTGCTACGTTCTGTTGAATGTGGCTTGGCAGTAAAACAAAGCTTACTGTAGCATTTCAGCCTAGGGTAGAGAGCTGCTCCCTGGCACTGAAGCGCCCTAAACCTCCCAGGCAAGAGATTAGAGTTGAGTCAGCCTTCTTCATCTTGTCCTTGGCTCTACAGGATGAGGATGTGTCAGCAAATAGAGACTTTGGCCAGCATGCAGGGAACATGCCCGGACAATTGGGCACACTTTGCATAGACAATGGATGTGATGTAGGTGTGCAAACACAGATTCCATTACAGCAGCACTCCTGGGCCGCCTCCTTTCTTCCCATGCCTACGAGGCTCGTGACTTAACTCCTGGTGTGCATTGCTCTGTGCAGCTTGGAAAGATAACTCTGTCTGGAGGCAGAAATTAAAAGTCAGTGTAGTTTTGAGGTATATGTAAGAGCCTTTATGAGTTTAAATCCTGCTGCTGCTGTATTAGTTTGGGACTAGACATGCCCAGGGCATGTTCTCTGAACATTATTCGTTTGAACAAGAGGCTGTAATGGTTGTGCATGTGATACTAAAAGGAAGTATTTGAGAAAGATTTTGCTGACTCATAGACCTGTCAGATGTAAGCAGTATGCAGACAGTACACAATAGCTGACCTTTTGCCAGCTTGAATATAAGGTTAACTTTCAGTAGGACTGTGCAAACTGTACTGAAAAGGAAGGCAGAGTATCTTGTGGAGAAAGAAATATGAAGTCTGGAGACAGAGACAATCTTTAAGTGATTTATGGGATCTCTGATAAAACTATTGCTCAGCAAATAAGGAGTTTATTTGGAGGATTCTGTATTTGTATTTTTCTGTTTGTCTTTTAATCTAACTGCAAACTGTAAAAATTGTGGATAAAATGTATTAGTCCACAGGGCAATTTGACACATAGCACAGGAACTGTTAGCTGAGGCCCATAGTCTCTGTGGTGGAGGGGAAAACAGCACCTTGGCCAAAACGGAAAGAGAGCTGGAATCTGAGTCATTGTTAGTGCAAAATGAGAGAATAAACATCTCTTCAAACACCAAACCTTATGGAGGATGCCTAAAATTACCCTAGGTGGCTGAGCCTTCCTCTAAAAGCTATCTTGCAACAGATTAATTAAAGCAGACAAGCTTCATGGAATCACAAAATATGCTGAGTTGGAAGGGACACATCAGAATCATTGAGTCCAACTCTTGACCCTGCACAGGACCCTCAAGAATCCCACCATGTGCCTGAGAGCATTGCCCAAATGCTTCTTGAACTCAGACGGGCTTGGTATCTTTCTTCTTCTTTTTTTTTTTTTTTTTTTTTTTTTTTTTGCTGTGGAGGCAAACCAGTCTCTTTATAACAGCTTCTGATGTTTCAGACAGCCAGTAATTACGATAGGATGAAATACTTCACTGTATTTAATTATCAAGTTTTTAATTTGAATTTATCAGGAGACTGGTTGAGTAGAGTCTGCAAAATTGTCAGGCAAAGGAATCTTCTAAAAATAAAATGTCGTTAGCTAGATACTCAGTGTGCATAAGATGAAGGAATTTATAAATAGATTTGGGAAGAATTGAGCTCATTATAAAATAAATCGACGATAGGTTTGTATGGATATGGCCATGTTTCAAAGTTGTTTTGAAGGAGCCTAAATCTGCACTGTGGACACTTTGTCTCATTCTTTCTCTGGCACCAGGTATTCTCCAGCCTCACAATGAATGGCAAGGATAGGAGAGAGCCTGTGTGGCAGGAAGCAGGCACAGAGCTGTCTGCCAGCAGCAATCACGAGATCTCATTATTAATGTGCAGGTTTATCTCCTCCCACCTGCTTTTTGTTGTTGTTGTTTTTTTGTGGTGGTGGTTTTTTTTTAATCAGAAGTGTCATAAGTAGCCTCCCTGGAGAGAAAAGTGCGTCCGTCAGTGGGGGTGGCTCACAGGAATCTGTTGGCTGATTTGTGGTTCAGAGCAGGAAGGTTTTACAATGCAAGCTGCGATGGGAGCTGTGCCTGGTGTGGGAACAAGGAGTAGCAAAGAGATGGAGTCAGTGTGAAACTATTCAGTTTTGTGAGAGCTCTGCTTCTGAGGTAATGCTACATTTCCTCAAACAAAAATTTACCTTCAAGGAGATGGAGGGGACTCTCAATTTTTCCAGATGTACCACCAAGGGAAAGAAAAAAGGAAACAAGCTGTACAGATTATTGTTAGGGAAAAAAAAAGGTTTTTCTGTTAATGGTAATGTCTCACAAAATCTCACAGTGCTATGTAATTGTATTGTATCCAATTACTTGCTGCTTTTTATATGTTTCAGCCACAGTGTAAAATTTGTTTAGACATTGTAAACATTTTTAAAAAGAACAAAATTATGTAGATTTGACATATCATGCTTTTAAAAATGGAAGTCCTGCTCAGCCTGGCTGTTAGGCATTCATCTTAGTGATGAGACCTTTTAAAGTTGCTTTTGAATGAAAACATATCTGGAAATTAATTGTATTATTTCAATTTCCATTCCAAGACCCATGATTTCCTAATTCCTCATAACTGGTAAGATAAGCCTTATTCTTATGTTCTGAAGCCAATTAGATGATAAGAGAAAGTGCCTGGGCAAACAGTTTACCTGTGTAATGAGGGGAGAACTGAGACATTTTGCTTGAATGGAGTGAACTCGCCAGGAGTGCACATTAAAGCTACCCCCGATCTCACCATGCTTTGGTTTGTACTGGGGAGTGATCTGGGCACACACAGCAGGCTCCTTGCAGCGTAATCCACACCAAAGCCTGTGCTTTTGGAGTGTAGCTGATGTGCTCCAGCTTCCCATGGATCCTCATCCCCAGAAGGAGAGTAGAATCAGTCCAGAGTGATTCCCAGCACTCCCCTCTCACAGAGGCTCCTGTGGGCTCACTTTGGTGTTTCACACCAAATGTCTCATTGCTCAGACCTGCTCTTATTGCACTGAAGGACATCTTGCAGTGACATGATCTAAATGTGATGAATAATGTAATTATAATCTATAGCAAGATTAATAGCTGCTAGTGAAGAAATAATAGTAGTTGGAGCAAATACAAAATATTTTAAAGTAGAAATAATAGATTAAATAAAACACAATTCTGCTGTCTTTCTCATACACCATGTTCTTTTAGTATTTAAATTTATATTCTCTTGGAAACTGAGGGAGACCATGGATTAAATATGAAATTCTTTGTTCTGTTTTCATATGTGGTCACCATACTGCAATGGAGTGTGCACCAAAGCAGAAAGAAAATGTTTTTTTATTAATTGAAAGCCTTTTTCTTGCTTATCATATTTGGGGAACTTATTTTCAGTCTCAAGTGAGATATTTAATAAAAATTAATTTCAAACCCATCGAAGAAGCAAAAAACAAGAAGGAAATAAATCTCTTTCATTGCTTTCAAATTCCCTTGTTGGCATGCCATTTTCTATTACTTTCATTCATATTTTGCTACCGTATTGCAAGCAGCACTGACAGCCTGCCCTTACTTATTTTTTATTTGCAGTTCTATTTGAGAACATGAATATTTTATCTGACTACTTCACAAGGCAAGAAACTTCTCAGGGAATTGCATCATTTAATAACTCGGTTGGGATGTCAAGAGCATAGCTTGATTTCAGGGGCTTAATCTTCATGTACTAATATGTTCAAGAATTGTCTTTCTGCTTTCTGACTTACCGGTCATGAGTGGAGATTGTGGGGAATGCCTGTATTTTATAAAACACCTACATTTAATTTAAATCTCTTGAACAAATCTCTTTTTGTCTTCTTCCTCCGATGGGATTATTTCCTTTCCAAGAGCAAACTTGATAGAAATGGTGAAGTTACTCAAGTTCAGATTACATGTGATTTTTATGGAATGGAGCAGACTGCCAAAAATCATTGGCCTTCAGCAGATCCAGAAAACCAGAGTGGTCACATAAGAATGATGAATGAAGACTTTTATGTAAAATTCTATCTATTGCTCTTGAATGCTTTTCTCCTGACTGTGGAAAGACACCTTGTTAAGAAAAGATTGTTGTAATTTATCCAGCAATGTATTTTTGTACAACTCCTAATAGGGAAACCAAAAGTGATCAGAGAAAAACGTGATTTTTGGCTTGAAAAATAAGGAATTGGAACATCTGGTTTTAGTAGTAGAGGAAACTGCAAACAATTCTTGCCCTTTAGAATCCTGCTTACCATCTTATTCCATGATGAGTGGATAGTGACCAGTGTCATTTCTTTGTGTGGTGGCTCATGCGTAATTGATGCACAGTAGATTAAAATATGTGTCAATGCTGATGAAAAAGGAAAAGCAATTTTTCTAACAGAAAATGTCACTAAGAGCAGTTAAGATTATATTCTTCTGATATAGAGAGAGATTTTAAAGCATTACTTTAAACATGGCGACCTCAGCATTGTTTTCCTCAATTTTGCATCGGTGATAAAGAAGACAAGCTGGTTATATATCTTAACATTAGAGATTAACTACAAAAAGCAAAGTCTGAAATTCTTTAATTATTTGTTTTCTATGTACTCTATAATCTCCTGGTTTTTACTGTTGCTTTTACTATGCTGACCCTCCCAGTTCCCCAGGAGACATACTGGCTGCCTGGAAATGTCAAGCGAATACCAAAGTGTGCCAAAGCAGATTCTTATACGGTCAGATTCCTCCTCTGAGATAACAGCTGTTGCACTAAAGTATATTTAATACCTTAAACATTTGAATTGATATATGCTAAAAGGTATGGGAAAAGTTCAAAGATACAACAGCAACATATGGCTCTCATTTTAGTGAAAGTGATTTAAAATGAATAATCCTTAATAAGTGAAACTGTGAGCAAAACACCAATGCTTATACACAACTTAGCTGAGTTCGGTTCCTTATAAATATGCATTCTACATTTGATTATTTTCATTTTAAAGTTCTTCAGTGAGCAGGGTGGTACACATGCCTTTTAGTCCTGAGATACCGGAATCACAAACCCTCATGTCACAACAAACAGGGATTTTTGTTTTCAGTTCTCTAATTGTGCACAATTTTTTTGTTGAAACAGGCTAGAAACCATATATAATGTCTCCTAAAATAAGCACTGTCCTCATTCTCTGAATGTATCCAGCTCCTGTTTATTTGGTAAGCGCAATGTCTACAGGTATATCCAAGGCATCCCAAGGACCCTGTTATACTATCCGTGCTTGGCAACCTTTACTTAACTTTGTAACCTTATAAATGATTTGTCAATGAGCCAGCTGGGTTAGAATCATCACAATGAGTTAGAAAATTATTCTCTTTTCCTTTCTGAGAGTTAATTATGAGTTAGTAGTGCTTGTTTCTGTAGAGAGGTTTGTCTCTGTGAGGGAAAGTGGTCTTGATACATTTGACATTAATTTCTGTCATAGTGTTTAAAAGGCTTGATTTTAGTCAGATGTCGAGAGATTTAGTTCCAGAATTCCCATTATCCTAATTAGTTTAGCAGAAACAACTCAATGTACTTCCAGGCAATTATTTCACCCTTCAGCTGCTGGCATGATACTAAAAAAA
This sequence comes from Callaeas wilsoni, assembly GCA_013398955.1. Classification (NCBI taxonomy): domain Eukaryota; kingdom Metazoa; phylum Chordata; class Aves; order Passeriformes; family Callaeidae; genus Callaeas; species Callaeas wilsoni. The sequence goes on along the minus strand of VWPU01012085.1, from coordinate 43,464 downwards.
AAAAAAAAAGATCGTGTCATTTATGCATTCCCAGAAATACACCTTGTTAGCTGTGCCCTGCAGTCAGGAAATCAAGTGTCTAAATAATGAAAATGCTACAAATGTGCATTGTTGAAAATTATGAAAAAAGACCGAGACTCTGATGTCAGCAAGGGTCACGTCTGAGTTTGTGGCACTTCATTTTCAAAAAGTAGATAATGCAAATAAAAAAGCAGTGACCTTGATTCATCTTCATAGTGGTACAATCACTGAGCGAGTGCAGGCCAGAATTTTGATGCTATTTGTATATTAGTTTTAGAGGAAATGCATTGCTGTCTTCAGTTGTGACAAATAAAATGATTCAAGAATGGGACCAGGAGGCCAAAATGAAGGATTCCAGTCCTCACACTGAATACTCTCATAGTACCTAGAGGCGCAGTCGTGTTTTGGTGTCTAATTTAAAGCTGAGGTAATAATACTGATCATGCTAAAATTGTGACCATTGATGTTACTGGTGCTTCATAATTGTGGAGTTGTTCATGAAAATATTGAATGCTACTTTAAGGATGGTATAAAATGCAAAGGGGCTGGCTGACCATTGTAGCCACAAAGCTGATGTGTCGTGTCACATGAGAGGGACTGATGCATATCCTAGGGCCTTATTCCCAGCTCTGTGAGCTGACATTTGGCTGTATGAAAATGTGTACAGTGGGAGAATGCATTGCCCAGTGGAGCTGGTGGGGAAGCTACAGCCTCTGTGACAGACACAAACTTGAACACAGCTCAGAGTGACACAGGCAGCCCCCAATTTGGGTGATGTTGTCAGCTTTCAGCTGATGAGTTGCATGTCCAGCTATTGAAGAGCTGCCACTTGTCCATCTGCACTGAGCTGGGCCTTGGATTTTTTAAAAGCAGTGTTTGTTCTGTTTCTCACTCTCTGCTTTTCACTTTGAAAGGAATCATAGTTGGAGGCACATCTTGCCTGTTGTCTTTTAAGGCTTCGAATTGTTTCCAACTTCTTGCTATAGAGGATAGTGACTTAGTTTTGGAGGTGAATCCTTGAAGTGCCTGGTTCCCACATAGAAAGTTCTCTAAAAAATATTTGCTAGTTTTATTTTGGATGATATGTTATTCTTTTGACTCTTGCTACAATTTTGCTTACTCTGTAGAAAATGTATCTCTAAAGGTCATACTGTCAGTTATCTCATAGACCCAAAATAGCTGATTTTAACACATTTCTTTCTTCCATATTTCAAACAAATCCTGCAACTGCTCTGAAGCAGTGCTTTGGACTAATGAGAGCTATTGCCAGGGTTCCCTGTTATGACACTTTGTTAGAAATGTGCATGACATACAAAAGTGGTGGCTCACTGGGCTTTCATCACTTCTTAGCCACTGTCACAATTAGGATCGGTGTTTTATTTGGAGCTCAGTGATTCGGTTCAGATCTCTCTAATTCTCAAGGGAGGCTGCTCACAAGGGCAAAAATTCTGTTTTCATACAGACTTGCCTTCAAAGTCCTACATAAAACACTAAAAAGAAGAGCACTGTAACTGAGGTGGGGTATGAATTTTCTATAGCCTGGTAGAAAGGTAAAACATAACACCACTATGTTAAGTAAGACCAAATGTCTTCCTTTTCTGACTAAGAGTCTGTTTAGACATTTGTAGAATTCCTTTATTTTAGAACAGTTTAGTCATATCTCTGCTTCTGTAGATGATTTGGTACATGGATCAGATATAGTTTTATCAAAGGCCTATTCACATGCAATAGAGTAGTCCGGTGTTTCTAAAGAGGAGCAAGTTCTCTGATTCTTTCAAAGATGTTAGCAAATTCTGCACCATATTGAGTGCCCTTTGGCTGCAGGTGAAGAATTCAACAGCTTGTGGGAGTGCTAATTAGTGCTAATAATAACTTCAATGACCTGCCTTGGCTTTAAAATGCCTAACAGAAATTGCCCTGTCCTTGAAGGATAGAGATTTTGTTTCTGTGTACGTCTGATTAGGGACACTCATGCCTACATGTTTCTGTGTTTAGTGATCGCACACAATTACCAAGTGGTGCTTGTGTGTGAATGAAAAAGAAGTGAGTGGTGTTGGGGAATCGAGGAAAAAAAGGCAAAGAGACCTCCCAAAAATACTACACCAGAATTCCATTATTAAAGGGATTTCTCTTGTAGGCTAAATAGCCTTATAAAGCTAGAAATAGTAATAGGAAAGCATTAGATTAGGAATTGGATTATTCAAAGTTAAACCTTGTTTCTCTGAGCTTGGTACTTTTTCCATGGTTACTCTGCTGAAATATGTATGGAGGATCTGAGGAAAGCGAAAGCGGTCATTTGAGCAAGTACACAAAAAGCTCCAAAGTATGATATTTTTATTTCATCTGGATAATAGGTTGCTAATGGTGCAGAAAACAATTGTATTTTCAAGAGTATTTCCCTACACCTTTCTAATATAAATTTTATTAACACTCGCCAGAAAAGTGAATTACAATACTTTATGAGCTGGAATGATAAATTAGGGGCTTTTCTGACTTTCCTTTCTTTTGCTAAAGTGATTTTTGAAAATCAGTCAAATTAGAGGAGATGAAAGGGTCTTTAAAATATTAGTAGAGGCTTAAATGGATAATGGAAACCCTGGTAAGGTAGCATATTTATTTATTTTTTTAAATTGAGGGTAAAAATTTAAAGTTAAAAAAAATGTGACTCAGTGTTTAGTTCCTAACTAGATATTTGGCTTCAGTGCTGCCCAAGCAACTCTAAGCAGACTTCTTCCCTATCTTGCTGCCACCCACTCACTCCTGACCTCCTGTAGTCCCATCATTGTCCCAGCACAACTGGTCACTTAGTTGCAGAGGGAACAGGGTCAGGGAGCTTATCCAGCTAAAAAGTAGGAAGACCAAGAAAAAATAGGATTGTTTTTCAACTGGATCTGTTTCCAAGCTGATTGGCTACAAGAGAAATTTTGGAATCATTGTATGACTCCAGGGAACTGTACTGGCATAGTGGAGAGCCTTCTGAAGTACCTGCAGCAGTGGCCAAAGGCAAGGGCTGCTTAAGCTGTCAATGCCACCAAGTGTGTCATGAACTACAAGGCTTCCCTTTACATTAAGATGTCTGCCATCACTGGACACTGGTGATGTACAGTGCACAAAAAGTCAATTATTTGAGGCCTAGCTTTTCCCCAGAGCTGCAAAGGTCTCATTTTAGTTACTGTTAAAGAGCATCCTAGAAATCAAAGAGCAGAGAACATTCACATTTGATTGCCTTATTACAGTCAATTAAACTTACTCAGGAACACAGTTGTGTATTGAGGCACTAACTTGCTGCACAGCAAGAGGGAAAATATTGGTTTACTGCATTTTCCAACTACCCACACCATCCCAGAGTGTACAATATGCAGTCAATGTAGAAATACCCAAGGCAGTGTCAGCTCACAGAAAGTCCATGAGGAAAGCTACTACATTTTAATGAAATGAAGGAATATCTGAAACAAGCAGTCTTCCTTCTGGAAATTGGAGAGATCCAGAGTGTTCTGTAGTACAACAGTTAGGTTGTGTGGCTGTGCTTACTTTGAAAAACAGAAATACATGTAGCCAATAGCCGAATTGTGACTTAAAGCAGGTTACAGAGGAGCTGTAAAAGATCCTTCAATCACTTGTTATAGACCCAAGATTCATTTGTTTGGGTTGCTCTGGACTTGGTCCAGAATGTCTGAAAGGGAGATCAGAAGCAATGAAGTGCTGGGCTTCCAGGGTGCTAAATGCTGCTCTGATGCCTGTGTTGTGAGAAATCCTTCTCATCTCAGAGTACCTAGGCCCTGAGCAGATGTCTGAGAATTTGGTTCCCTTCTGCAAAAGGATTATCATATTCAAAGTATCCAAAGTGATTTTTTTTAAAGCCAGTTTTAGAACTAGCATTGATACTTCATAGATTTAAATAACTAATAATTTAAATATTTTTGGTAGGCCCATAAATATCAGCGCTTTGATGGTATTCGGGGGAGTAACATTTCATTTAAATGAATAGCAAGAGACATCTTAAATCCAAGCAGTTATCATCAATGGAATTAATTGACTAGCACTTAATGTTTTGTAAAGTTGAACATTTTTAATGAATATACACAATCTTCATAACCTAGAATAGAAAGACACAAAGGGGCATGGGATTATAGGAGAAATCCTAATCCAAAGTGTAAATCCTATGAATTTACTAAAATTCCAGAGGTAGGTTTGGGAGAAGGGATGTGCAAAGATTCCTCTTCGGTGGAATAGTACATCATACTCCTGCTTTTATTTTTATTCTCTAAGAATCTCAGTGGTAGTTGTGCTAATTTCTGCTACCTAAAATTCCAGATAGAGCACAGTGTATTCAGCAGCCCTTCCCATTGCCACTTCCTGTGAGCTATGATTTAGGGAGATTAAAATAGTAAGCAGCACAAGTGTCTCCTCTGGGAGCTGTATCAAAGACTAAGTTTGCTCCAGTTCCAAATCTCCATTGCATTCTTTAGGGTGACACTTACACTACCAAGCCAGAAGATGCTGAGGGACACATTTCTTGGCTGAAGTTTCTTACAAAAGTTACAGTTCCTTTAAATTAACATATTAAAGTAAAAGATCACATTATGGTCAGAGAGCACATGAGAAGAGACTAAGGCTATTTAATGGCATGCATCAGGATCACACTGAACTCCTCTCTCCAGGAAACAGTGTGGAGATTGCTCTTGGGATGGAGGTGGGGTTCTGGCAGAGAGGAAGGGCACATTAAGTTTTTGGAAAGAGTGAATCCTGAAGGTATCTGGGCTCTAAGAAACATGTGGAAACCTCGCAATGCTCTGTGGGACACACTGCCGGTGCAGAATGGAGGCTGAAGCAGAGTAAGCAAAATCTCATGCTTAACACATATTCTCTGTGTTTCCCTGTGTTTGAAATGCTGTTACCTTATTGGCTAGAGGAATGCTTTTATGGTTTCTTTTTTCTATACTGACCTTGGTGTGCCCCAGAGAGCAGTAAGTACAGGTCAGCTGGAACAGGTGGAATAGCCTTTGTGGTGAAGGCAGTGGAGGCCCAGCTGCTCTCACTGTTCCATTGCAGAGCACAGCAGTCAGCCATGGAGCCTGGGAATAATGAGGCACTCACTGCCCAGTTGGAGCAGAGATGGCTGAATTGCCTTGTGTGGTCAATGAAAACCAGAAGAGTAACTTCAGCACTGCTCATTGAAATGTTTTGTGTGGGATCCTTTTCAGAGCTTTATTGGATAAGCTATGGACAAGGATTTCTGATAAAAACACCTAATTAGTACCTCAGCTTTCATGACTGATGTCATCTACTAAGAAAACAATGATTTATGATGTTCCTTACAAAAAAACTGTTCCCAATTAAAAAAACAACCTCTAATTTCTATTCCCTGGTAAGCAGAAGGTAAGCATGATGGATAGAGAGCACAGTAGATTTTCAGATGATGTGCCAGCTGGCTTTCTGTGTAGTTTCTAGTGCTGAAGAGATCCACTCACTAATGCTTTATGCTGGTAGTTGAGTTTTTTATATTTGAAAATTCTCAATTCCCTTCTTGCTTTCTTTTAGGTCTAGACTCTAATTCTACAGTCCACTCTGCTCATTTCTGTACTGACAGAAGAGCAGGCCAGAGAATTAACTGTAATCTAGTCACAGTTCCCTCCATTTGCTCTTTTTCTTGAAAATACACATAAACTGCTTTGGAGTTACTTTCAAGTGTCAGAAAAGACTCTATTTGTCTCCTGGCTGCAGTTGGTCCTTAACTTGAAAAGCAGATTTGGGGAATCCTGCACTAATATAGTCTGTGAAAGTCTTGTTCTTGAGGGTGAACCTCTGCTCTGGGTCATGCTTCATCCAGCTTACTCTCATTTGCATAAACACATTAAATGGAATTAGGGCTGTCAGGTTTCCTTGTAGTTTAGCTAAGCACTTTGTTGTAGGTGGCAATTTATATATTGTCATAGACAAGCTATTTTAGTCAGGATCAGTTTTGAAATTGTTCAGATATTTGAAAGGTCATAAAGGTGCTGGCTCTAGTGAATCACAGAAGAGTGATATTGAAGCATTAATAGGGGCTGGAGTCTAGGATGAGACATTAAATAGGAGTTCAAGTAGATACTAAAGGCTTGATTCAATACCTCTAGAAGTTTTTGGGGCATTTTTACATAATATAGTTCAGCAAGAAAGATGAATAGTTTACAGAGCATGTATTTGGCACAATAAACTGGAGGTTAAGTCATTCCCATGTGTCCTAGGAGCACTGCTAATTCGTATTGTTATTTCTTCCTCACAGTTCAGGCACTGAAAGTGGTATTCTGCTTCAGTAAATAGTAATCAGTTTCAGAAATGCAGTAGCTTTCATGTCTTTCTGAAAATAATGATGGTTTTAAATAGTATCCAGCATTCTTACAAATAATTAAACTTTTAAAAACAATTTTTTGAAGATTGTAAGCTCTCTGATGAAAGCATTACCTGGATAATACCATTCAAAATATTTTTTTGTAGTGAATAAAAGTTGCCCGAACATTTCCTCCTTAAAAAGAAAATCAGAGTTTCTTCCATGTCCCTTCCCTTCCTAGTGTCAGACTCTAAAAAGCAAACCTTGAAGGCATTTGTGCTGTCATCCTAAGTCAAAAGTACAAGTGACATAAATATGAAAACTAGCAGTACTATTTCACAACACAAGAAAAATCAAATGGAAATATAACAAACCAAAATACTAGCCTCTTCAGTATGAATATAATTTTCTAACACCTTTTTTTTGACAGAAAGTCCATATAATTTAATTATTTGTATTTTTATAGCAACTCATAGAATTCCAGTCAAAGGTAAATTCTGGACAAGTTTTAGTCTCAAGACATGATATTTACCTGGACAGTATATTAATTTTACAGTGGTTTACCTGGTAAATAAATTAGAATGTATTTTGCCAGTGTGTGTATATATTTATTTATTTATTTATACAGCTAAGGAACACATGTACACACCACTGCCACCCCAATTTGACAGAATCTCCAATCTGAGTGACTTTTGGAAATGCAGATTGGCAAACATGGAGTTAAATCTTAACTGATGTCCTCCAACATCCCTTATGACCCATTGCTGCTGAAAGGGAGAAGAGAGGTGCTTGAAAGAGTAAATAAATTCTTCAGTCTAACACTACAGATTATTTTGAGCCTGAGATGCATAAAGTAGAGCACAAACTATCTAACAGACAAGATTTTAAAATGAAAAATTTCCTCTCAGCAGTGTTTCTATCTAATGGTTTACAAAGTTAGCAGTAAGATATGGGAGGACGTGCCAGTGTAGCAGAATTTTAGGGCAGTTTGTCAACTCCAGACACAATGCAAAATCGAACATGTGTATGTTTTTATTTTTGTCCTTGAACCTGCTCTGTCATCATCTCCTCCATGGTTCAGTGCCTCCCTCTGTAAGCAATATACTAATTTCGAAAATATTTTTTGGATCAAATATTTCAAAACAGCAGAAGTTTAAAGATTTGTCTCATAAAATTTTGGTTTTCAGATTGGACATGCTGGTTTAATTCCAGAGAGCATTCTGTGTATAAACACCTCGTTTCCTCATATTCAGTATTTCTAGATGGTTTTTTTTGTCATTTGCTGCACTTGGAGCAACACCAGGAAATCTGGAGGCCAAATAGGAGCCCAAATATAAACAGCATTATTGATAAAAGATTCAAATAGATTTTACTGGACTGGGCAAGAAAACCAAAGAATTTCTGTAATTGTAGCCAACAACTCCTGTTTGTGCAACTGTGTTGTTTTAGAAGCATTTCAGCACCAACAAAAGCTTTTGTTGGCTGATTATAATGGGTATGTGGAAGGGTGTGCAGTCCTATGCAGTTAATGTTTTCTGAGAATATTAGCAACTGTAACAATTTTTTAAATATTGGAAGGAACAAACAAGAAAGTTATCAGAGTAATATAACTGTAATACCAGTATATTTTTCTAGAAGAAAGGCTACAAAGTGTGAAAGAGGTAATTTTAACTTGGAGCATAGACATTAAACTTTTTTTTTTTTGCAAGAGTCATAATTCACATTTGGCCTATGGCCAAAGCAGTGAACTTTATCACCCAGTCTTGGCATGTGCAGATAGATTGTCCCTTCCGTCTCTTTTGCCAGTTATTGCTCATGTTGCCAGGAAATCTTAATCATGCTGCTTGGAAGTGGCTGCTGGCCCATCCACCTCCTGCCAAGCTATTCCTCTGTGTAAAGAGTCTGACTTAGCTTCAGCAAACGGACTCTTAGCTCTGCCTAACATATAGGAAAAAAGGTCACTGTGCTAAGGCCACCCAAGGGGACCATATGGTGGTGGGAGTTACATCATCACTATTGCACTGCTGTTGATGCAACCCTGTTAATGACCCTGAAGCTTCACATGGACTTGGCATAACTAGGTTTTCTAAAAGGAAATGTGTAATATAAACCTAGAGTGGACCACAAAATAAGAAGAAAAGAAAAATGTTCTCTTTAGTAATGAGTCACAGAATGGTTAGGGTTGGAAGGGAGCTTAAAGATCATCTAGTTCCAACCCTCCTGCCATGGTCAGGGATGGCCCTCATAGGTCAGGTTGATCAGGGCCCCATGCAACCTGGTCTTGAACTCTTCCAGGGATCAGGCATCCTCAACTAGGCAACTTTTTCCAGTGCCTCACCACCCTCTGAGTAAAGAATTTATTCCTGCTATCTAATGTAAAGTACCCTCTTTCAGTTTAAAACCACTGCCTCTTGTCCTGTCACTATCTGCCTACATCAAAAGTCCCTCTCCCTCCATTTTATACCTTTTAAGGTATTGGAAGGCTGAAGGAAGTCTCCCTGGAGCCTTCTCCAGGCTAAACAACCCCAACTCTCTCAGCCTGTCTTCACAGGAGAGGTGCTCCAGCCCTCTCATTGTCTTTGTGGCCTCTGAACCAACTCCAACAGGTCCACATCTTCCCTTTGCTGAGGACCCCCGAGCTTGATGCAGTATGTTTTTATTGATACTTATTTTCCATTAAAACTATGTATATGTATTTTAAACTAACTCAAGCCTTCTCTAGTTTGAGAGAAAAAAGAAGGCAATCAGTTAAGCAGTTAGATTGCAGTGCCACATTACCAAGAACTGTTCTGTATATTCAAGTTTCTCTAGTGTCATATGCAAGCACTATTCAGACAGCAATAGTAGAATAGAAAATAGAAGAAAGTAATGCTCAAGTCATATGAATTGCAATCCACTGATGAATTTAAGCTCCTCATTAGGATGTTCAGTCACTTGCTTTAGTAGAAATATTGAAAGTTGTTTCATGCATGGATAGTTCCTTTGTCAATTGGTTCCTGTTATTGTCTCTTTTCCTGGGAAAAGCAAAGGGCCTTCTGTAAGCTAAACTATGATTATATTTTGCACCCTGTACTGAAACTTTATGTCTGAAATTATATTCGTAGATTTTTCCAGATGACAAAAGGAAAAAACCTGGTTTAGATAGTAGAAATTTTGGTAGAATTCTAAGACTCGAGGGCAATGCAAATCTTAAACACAGCCAGTCAGAAAATGGCAGCAAATAGTTTTGCAGAACTTTTCCTGATAATATCATAACATAGATCATTAGTGTAACTGGTATCTGAACTTTCAAATTCCAGGACTTCTTGGACCATTATTTTGGTATGTCATAAAATTTAACTCCTGAATCCCTGTTTAAGTGCTCTAACTAGAAGTGATGTTAATTTAAACTTCAGAGGTGATCAATAAGTCCATTGAAGTAAATAAGAAATATTAATGGTTTTTAGCCTTGTTTTGATGGGCTAGCTTTAGTCCTCTATCTCTACAGTTTAAATGGCTTTTCAATCTTCTATACTTTTTGTGTTTCTAAAAGTTTTTCAGCTTCAGGTAGAAATTATTATTTTGGTAGTTTTTTGGATTGGGTAGGGTGTACTTCACACACTGAACTTTATTGAGGAATTTTATATAGACTTTGATATATATTTGTTTGCTATACCAAACATCTTTTATCTGTTATCCACGTGGAGAATAAAGACAACATAAGAGCTATTCAGATTTTTGTATAATCCATTCTTATGGCCTGTGTATAATACTAAGGTGATGACAGCACTGTAGTACTTAAAACACAGCAGAACTGGATGACAGTTAAGATGTTACCTTCTCTTTTGGACAAAAAAAGTGCAGCTGAACTGCCAGCTGTGAGACTGTCAAGTAAGAAGTCCTAGCTCAATAGCATGCATTTTCATGTCAACTACTGTATAACTCTGCTCTACACAAGGAAGTGGAATAATGGAAAATATTCCCACCTAGTTTTATGTTTACAGGAGAAGAATCGAAATAAATAAGAGCTTATGTTGAAATATTTTTCACATGCTTGTAGAAAGAATCATCTTGGCTCAGCTTCAGGGATGTTATTTTTAGGTACTTATTTCTCGTTCTGGGATTCTTCTTTTAGATAATGAACCTTTGCCAAAAATGCCAAACTTCTTTCCTGCTATATAAATGTACAAGAAAACCATGGCATTTCAGAAACCCTCTGTGTTTTTTTAACAATAACCCTGTGTGTGTTTTAAATTTGGTGTTGTCTTTGCTTGGTAATGCACTTCATCTTATTCTACATAATTAAGTACAAAATAAGAACCTACAATATATGTTTTTGTACATAACTTGATCAAAAATATGTATGTACACTTATCTAAATTGATTTACCTGCTGCAGACTGATTCCTATAAGTTCTGATTTTGTAATGTGATTTCTTTTACTGTGTAGGTGGATACAATGATACAGAAAAAAAATGAAGCAGTTGTTTCTTTTCTGGGTACAAATGCATGAGTAGGACTTTTACACAGTGATTGTTCATTTAGAGAATGGCTCTCTCATAGGTAATTGCTTGTGCTAGAATTATGTACCAGACACTTATCCCTGAGGAAGCTTCGCACTCCTGATAGTTGTGCTGTTCTATGCTGCAGTAGCTGCTAAAACAAGAACAATCGAGCTCCAAGCTAGAAGGATATCCAGGTAAAATAGATACAATGCTCACGGAAAGCGGTCTCCACTTGACAGCAGCCTCTTATGCAGAGCTAAAAGCTTTGCTTCCTTCCTTAGTGTGAGGTAATGCCTCATTGTCATTTGCATCTGCCATTGTGGCAAACAAATCTGCCTCACTGAGAAGTGAAATGAGGAAAAAGACTCCCCGAGGTTACCAGGTGCAGCCAACACACACAGAACAAGCAGAGCTTTGCTGACTAGTCAAATGGCTACAGAAGTAAGGCAAGGTTTTGAGAACTGGGAATTATGTTATCTTCTGACCAATGCTAGTGTGGCTGAGGTTGGACTGGAGAAGGATACCAAGGGAGTGAAAGATGCAGAAATACACGTTAATGCAAATGGACAGTTGGAATTGGAATTGCACCGATTTAAAAGGGACAAGAGATGAGGGTCTGAGCTCAACATAATGCAATACCAGGGTTTTTAGCCTTGTAACTACCCCCTGTAGCAGATCTAGTTAGGCTGTGGGGAGCCTCTGGAAGAAAATACCGTAGATTTTTTTTGTTGTTTTTAGAAATAAACCTCTGCTTCTTGAATCAGTCTCTTGCCTCAACATACTATGGGCTGGGCATATCTGCTAATGCCAGTATGACACGTGACCTGTTGTTTGTGGCCCACAAGTAAGGTTTGAAACTGCAGAAGCAGTGAGCAAACAAGTGAAGTCCATGATAGAGGAGTCCTAGGTCATGAGGGGAAAGTGGAATGGAGAGAGTGAAGTGACTGACCTTGCTATAAATGGTGCCACAGGTCGTGGGGGTAGGAGAACGTGAACTGCATGAGGCAGGACCTGTGACTGTGAAAGAACGGAGGGACAGTGACTTCCTCTCCCTGCCTTGTGTCTATGGGCAGCTAAACTTTGACCACACAGTGGAATCTGGATAGATCAGAGCAAAGATGATGGGAGAAGCCTCAGACTAAAATTAGTGCTTTTATTTTAGGTTCTCTCAAAAATACAGAATTGGTCAACGTTTCTAAATAGCTTTCTAAGGTTCAGCGACTGTGAAGGATGTGCAGGCCTTATCTGGTAAACCAGGCCAAGTTACGGCATTAATTGAAATTTCTCACAGTGTTTTAATTCAAGGATTTTATATCGTTCAAAGTTAAACCCAAGGGGAAATTTAATGTGCAGAATCAAAGAAAGGTAGTCCTGCCTCCTGTAGATTGAAATCACTATGCCTATTGCATATAAAGCATTTTTATAGCAAATAGTTTCTAAAAGTGTTAATATAAATTAACATAAGTAAAACCCACAGCTGCTATAAGGGGCCATACTTCTGTGAATGTGCATATCTTGCTTTATTTCCAGCCAAGGAGAAAACTACATTTATCCCCTCCGGACTTAAAATATTTGAAGTTCTGTTAGATGAGCAGGAAAAGTAATGCTTTCTCTGTATACATCAATAGTGAAGTCAAACATGGCATTGTCTTTGTCAATCTCACCTGAGAGGTTTTAAGAAATGCAGTTGTTTGATGCACTGTCTTACTCAACAGTCACACAGATGCTGACATAATGTGCAGTGTCACAAATGCATAGGAAATGGTTGTAAAACCATGCCAATGATAAAGACCCTTCACAGTACTGCTCAACAAAACCTACTGCAGATGTATCTCTTTCACTCAAAGATATTCATGCACTTCAGATGAAAGGCAGTCTGCATTAGGCAACTCAGAAAATGAAAGCTTAAACATTGTCAGATAGCTGGAAATTTTGTTTCATAGTAGGAGACTGAATCTATTGCACAGAATACTTCCAGCCCAAGAAGATGATAACCTTATCAATTCAGTGAATATTTTCAAATTAATACATTTTAAAACTAGCTTCGTCAGAAGTTTTGTTAAAGGTCAGATTACCTTAATTCTGTAGTCTCAACCTGTATGGGTTTCCCCTGGGAAATATTTGTGGTAATTATGAACAACTACATTTTCCAATAAATACAGACAGGTATAAATGCCATATTTTAGGGAACACAGCACCCAAACTGAACATCCTGATGACCAGACAGTCAATACTACCAAATTTTTATAGCATAAACGTTTCTAAAAAGTTCATGATTGGTATTTATATTTGATAGTATATTACCTTTTTTCTTTCCTTCATATGTATTTGTTGAGGCGATGATACAAGAAAGCAATAAAAATGATAAAAGTTGCAAACTTTTCATTTTTTCTTTCTTCAAATGAGAGTTCTGCTAAATTCTGCCAAGAGATGGGAAAAGAGAAGAATTAGCAATGCTTTGCAAGAAATTCTTTGCCCATTAATCATTAACCTTGATTTCTTCTGTCCCCTGCTCCGGTTTTACCTTTTATGGAAGTGAAGTTGGAATTTGCCTGTTTCCAACTTCTTCATTTTTATTTTATGCCACTTGTGGCAGAAATAATTTGGAGCTGGATCCTCCTACCTTGCTGAGCAGTGCTCAGCTCTGAACACAGACTTGAGGGCATTTGTTCTCTGAAATACTGCTAAAGGCCAGGGTAACCAGCTTGAATTCAGCTGGTCAACAGCTCGGTCTGAACACATTGCAAAATAAGGGCAAGAGCTGAAGGTTAATCTAAATATTTCATTAACATGGACCAATCCCAGCAAGGCAGTCATCAAAATTTTATATGTATTAAACACTTCTCTTGTTTCAGTGGTTCAATCAGTACCAGTTTTTGAATAATCACAAAGTCTTTCCTTTCAAATTAAGTGAACAATTTTTAACACATAAGACATCTAGTAATACAGCACAATTAACCAACATCTCTCTCCACTTCCACTAAAAGAATCATAAGAAACTGTAAGCACTAAATGTAGGAGTCATTTCAGAGGAAAGGTTTCTACTAAAGTGGCATGGTTTTTACTGGAAATCAGAGCAGAATTTTAATTACAGCACCATGTGTATGTATGCAACAATGAGTAGGTACATATTGCAACGTGTGAGAGGACAAAAATTACTCTGAATTGGCAGCAGGGATTATACCCAGCTGGATCTCACACATGAGCAGGACACCATGCTCTCCTCTATTGTGGTAGCATCAGCCTGCAGCATCACAGTTTTGCCACATCAGTCGGTGGTGCTGAGAATGCTCTAGCTCATTTTAAAGGAATAAAGTGCCATCTAGGATGTAGCCATGGCAGCACAGGCCTTAGCATGGGCTGCAAATCCACCTGCATTTCCATGAGTCACTGGATGGCCAGTTTATGCGGGTTAATGCTGCAAACCTCCATGGCTACCTGCACACCTGAGCTAGTATATAATTAGCCAGATAGGTGTATCATACCTCACATGCTTTGACACCACTGTGGAATTTTCCTTAGAAATAGGCACAGGAAACTTTCTCCCACTGAATCATTAACAAGCCCTCATGCACAAGAATGGGTGATAGTGTAAATTCTTCGCTAAACTTAGTTTATTATGGATTTGCTGTTAGTTATAGAAAATGGAGACAATTTTTTAAGAACTCTAGGTCTATGTCAAATTAAATGACTGAAACAGAGCTTGTAAACTTGAAAAAGTATATTTTGAGTATTCGGTGAACCCCAGATTATTTATGAAGCCTCTTATGTTAATTACTAAATCTAGAATACATGAAATGATAGCCATACCATCCCAGCCTGAGGAATTTTTCATTCTTCTGTTGTTTTTTATAATCAAGAACTATTCTAAACTGTCCCAGATAAAAGAGTTTTCTCTTTTTTAAAGACTAAATCTCATACGACCAATATCCTATAGCAGAACTGACATGTTAGACAAAAAAAAAGTATTCTCAGCAGGGAAATTCTGCTGTCTTGCTTGATGCATTGTTCAGGCATATGAGAGCATGCTTTTTGGAAAGGGGTCCATACCGTGGGATGCTGCATGAAGGAAGGAAAAAAGTGCAGATCCCTTTCTTTCCTTGCTCATTCCAAGTAGCCGTGAGTCTAGGACACAGCAGACAGCTGGAAAACTCTCAAGCAATCTCTAAGGTCATACCAGTCACCACAGCTGGTAGTGATCTTGGCACACTAACATCTGAAGCACTGTCAAGACTGATTGATTTGTGTGTGTGTGAAAGTATACTGAAAAAGAGCAAATACAGAAAGTGAGGTGATAGGATCAAAATTACTCTTGATAAATGAAAAGTACTGATCACAGCAGTATTTTCAGTGAGCAAGAAAAGGAGACAGAAGATTGTACTTGGACAAGAATTTAGGCTTTGATGCTGGACAGGAAATACTGTATTTTAGTGAAGTTAAGACCAGTGGAAATTAGTGATGCGATTTACCACAGTCTTGCAGTGAACTTAGAATAATGTTGGCTGAAGATTATGTGAAGATGACAGATCTGACTGACAGGTCGAATGGTGACACTAGGCACAGTAATCAAGAAAGTAGAGAACATTTAGAGGAGAAAGATCGCAAGCTCCACTTTCTGCAGACAGGAATTGTTCCTGAACAAAGTGGTAGATCTGTCAGGGAGAGAACTGGCTGTCGGATCTTTGTGAAGAGATTGCCTGAAAATAAAGTCTATAGGGATCAGTGTTTGGATTTACTTCTCACTGTAGGAAACCAGGATGACATTATCAGCATCTTATGAAGAATTGCTTAAAGGTAAGAGGAAAACTGGGAAAAAAAAGATGGATGAACCTGCCTTCCTTTGGCAGATTTTACTTCGTTTGGCAATTCTGCGTCAGTTATTGCTAATATTTATTTGTCTTTCCAGTGTTCACAGAATGTCAGCAATAATGGTGAGAACACTAAGCAGTGTTGTGGGAATAATTGTACAGCATTTCAATGAGAGGTTTCACAGTGCATGTTGAGGATGAGTTTATGTAGCACAAAATTGCCTGCTGTGGCACATTGGTCTGCAGAGAGCAGATGTGATTGTGTTCCAGGGGACAGAGCTGCTTCCGATGGCTTCTACAGCATTGTCACACAATGTGTTTTCAAAGTGTGGGTTTGGGTTTTCTTTTCTTCTCCATTTGATTTACATGAGTAATTCCAATTACCTTTATTATCTGCTCATAAAGAAAATAATGGGTCTTCTGCAAATGTAATGATCATTAGAGATAGGAATCTCTTGGTAAATAATTTTCCTGTGAATGCAAATACTGAGATTATAACCTTTGCCATTTTCAACGTTTATCTGGTCACTTGATAACTACTTTGCTTGATCTGCTCTTAGATGGGTTAATTGCCGTTTGTATTGTTATTGCATATATAATATTCTGTGAATATATAACCTCAATTGTTTTAGGAATTAGTTACCCTGATGCAAAAAGCATAACAAGAAAGAGTCTTTGGCACATTATGAGAATAGAAAAAGTGGAGCCGGGTATTTACCAGAAGTGACTGTGCAATAGCCACTCAGAATTACTGGCAGCATGTTGCATCACTTATTAAAATGGCTTTTTTTGAATCTGCATGAGGTGTAGTAGGGAGCTGCAATATTCTGGGTGAAAATCATCACAGAAATAAGAGAATCCTCTGGAAAAACGAGGATGCTCTGGGTCTTCATATTACTGGACTGTTTGATCATAAGAATGGTGTCTGAGTGCAACTCGATACTCCTGAGACACTCTCAGTGTTCTGCCAGAGCCATGTGTACTGTAAGGCAACTCTGCTGCAGTCCTGCACCACTGGCAGTGACAAAATGTACAACACAGCTACTAGAAAATCAGGGAACAGACATCTCAGGGACTATAAAGAAAGCTAGGAGGCTGGTGTAGGAAAATGACACCTGGAATATGCAAGCTATGCTGTGTCCTGATGTTACTTTCAAGAGTGAGTGGAAAGTATATTCTTTAGAATTGGATATGTTTGTTACTCATGCTCTGGGTAAGGAAAGTGGATAATTTGGTATTTGCAAAAATCTTGATTCTTAAAAAATATCTGAAATTAAGTTGTTTAAATTTAAGGTTTGGATATGGTTATGGTTAAATACGTTAATCTTAAAATTTAAAGGATCCATTTTTTTAAAAAAAGTTTTTCTGTAGATATTATCTCTCTTTTCCATAACACCCAGCATTTGCAATTACTTCATTTTCCGCATTGAAATCACTCATACCTACTGTAGTGATCTGGATTCTAAATTTAGAAATAGATATTCCAAACTGCTTTCTGTGAAACAGTCAGAACATGTTTTCTATTGCATGGAGGCTACTGCTTTGCCAACTCTACATGAAATAGAGTCTTTTCTTAAACACACAGTGCCCAACCCCAAATTTGTAGCTTATGTTGATATGTTTGTATCTAGTTGGCGTATACTGTAAGGGGTCTTGATAACCTTCTCTCTTCTGCTGAGCTGCTGCTTGTACAACATATACCGAGGAGGTAGACTCTCAATCACAATCCGCATCTGCTTCTTGGCTAATGTTCCAGTTACAGTTAGACCTCTTGCACATATTCACATCTAAAATAAAATTGATGGTGTCACTGTTGGGAAGCAGCATGTGACTAATGATGCATGGTATCATGCAAGTTTCTGCCGGAATGTATCTTTCTAATCAAGTTAAGGAAAGGAGCACAGAGCAGAAATTTGTCAGACATACAGTTCTGCTTTTTTTCCTGAAACCACGCTGTTCATCAAGATGCTTTTTAATCACCTGAAGACCAGTAATATTGTAGTACAAGATGTTTTTTCAGGTTTAGAAGAGATTTTATGGGCCAGAACTTCAGCTCGCATAAATTGGCTTCTATGCAGCTCTAATGATTTTCACCAGCTGAGGATCCACCCTGTGTTCCCATAATAACCCTCTAGCATCTGAAAAAAGATTCGTGTGATAGTTATGCTAATACATCTGAGGTTATAGAGCAAGAAAATTTTTATGTGGTTGAATTTTTAATGCAGGTTTTAAATCCAGAATTTATTCTGCCTGTTTTATCTTTTCTAGGATTTTTTAATATCAAGTAACTCTGAAGAGACATTTTTAGATGGACTTTCGTGTGTAGATTCACAGTCTATGTTAAACATACAGCAGCTGCACATGAGTCTGAAACTTCCTTTACAGAAATAGCTATTGAGCCATCAGACTTTTCAGTACTGAGTTCAAAAGTAAATAATTGATCAGCGAACTTTGTTTTCTGATATGAAAGAAAACCACTAATTTGCATGAGCATAGTGTTGTGAAATATGAATTTCTCCTGGAAGATGCATTTCATACTCTGTAGCCCCTGATAAGGTAGTCTTCTGCCATGACTCATCACCCAGAATATTATCTGACTTTCCTTAGAAGCACATTTGGGACTAGGAATGGCATTCTTGCAATTTCAAGTTTTCCCACAAGTTTAGCAGATTTTGTATCTTTAATATTTGTGCCTTTTAATAATTTTTGAAATGTGCTGCACTGAGTAATTCTTATTATAAACAGCTGTCAACAAAGACAAGAACCCAAATACAACTGCTAAGCATAAATATAGTTGTACAGTAAGTGAGCCACCTGCTTCTACTTCAAACTTTAAAAAAAGGCATTTTTTTGTTTACTTTGATGTTCACAGAGTGCTTTTCGTAACAGTGCATTACTTGTTTAATTGCCTTAGAGGAATGCTGTTTCTTGGCTTCTGGGTCTGTCTGTCTTTCTTATGTGTACACTGTGTTCACGTGGGGTATGTCTCTGAAAGCTTGACAGAAAAGCATGGAATTGATGAACCAAATAAAAGGGGAGAACAAATCCCAATACATCTGGACTGCCCATGCTCTTCTATTATTTGTAGAATATTGTACGTTTGCATATAACCTGTGCCTTAAAACAGGTGAGGAGCTGGCCTACTCCCTGCCTCCCATTACAATTAGTTCTGTTGTTCAGCAAACAGGACCAAATTTCTGCATCATTATGCACTACTGGCAAGGATAGTGCTGCTGCAGGCCTTTTACCCACCTGCATTCGGTCTTATTTTGGGTATTTGCTGTCGTCAGTGTCCTAATTTCAGGGATGACCTGTAAAAGTTTGCATTGAATTTATTGTTGTTAAAGCAGCTTTTACACAGAGCTGTAACACATAGGAAACCTTCCCCGAATCAGCACTGGGGTGTCAATAGATGTAACTATGAAGAGCAGATGTGCTTTCGGAAACCTCGGTGGACCTGCTGAGGGCATTTCCCTTCATTGGTCTGTGTAAGAAACAGCCAAACATGTGCAACAAAGCTCATTGGAAGACTGAAATCCAGCCCAACCTCCTTCCCCCCTGGGGACTGAGCTTTATGGTTTTAAGCAAAACCAACACAAGAGCAATGCCTTTTGAAGCTGCCTTGCTTGTTCACCTCCCTCACATCAAACAGAAGCATATCTGAAACAGATGAATACAGAGGAAAACCAAAAGTGCTCTCTTCCTTTGCTTTTGAGCTACTGTACTTAGGAGGGTGAATTTGTAACAACAAATAGAAAGCAGGCTTGTTTCAGACATTGATTGATGGCTCTTATGGGTAAAGAAGGCAACAAGAACAAGACAACCAGGGCTTCTTGTAGGTAACATATTTAAAGAGGATACACATGAAAGCACTTAAACAAAAGGCAGAGAACCATGCCAAAGTAAAGAAACTTGAAAGACACTAAACATTCAAAGGCTGATTGATGATGTCTCTTAGAACTTAACATGCTCACAGGAGCAAAACCTGGATGTCTGTGGAGCTGCTGTCATTAAAATTGAGTCTTCATGAAATGGGAAGAACAAACAGACAAGAATGCTGGCTCTTATGGGTAAAGAAGGCAACAAGAACAAGACAACCAGGGCTTCTTGTAGGTAACATATTTAAAGAGGATACACATGAAAGCACTTAAACATAAGGCAGAGAACCATGCCAAAGTAAAGAAACTTGAAAGACACTAAACATTCAAAGGCTGATTGATGATGTCTCTTAGAACTTAACATGCTCACAGGAGCAAAACCTGGATGTCTGTGGAGCTGCTGTCATTAAAATTGAGTCTTCATGAAATGGGAAGAACAAACAGACAAGAAAGCCAAAGGAAGAAGAATAGGATTAATATATACAGAGTAGATATGGGGTCAGCAGACTGAGGTGGTTAATTATCGACCCTAAATGTTTTGTTTGTTCCAGGGCCTGACACAGCTCTTGCTAGTCCTAGCTGAACTTAGATACTGGGGTGGGTAGACCATTGGATCTGAAGTATTGTGGCAGTTCCTACACTACAACAAGATTAGAGAAGATTATAAGCGAGAAAATTGGCTTAGTTGAGGGATAAAGAAGCCTTAAATACTTTAAGCATCAGTTAGGATAAACATGCATTTAAAATTTTCTCCAAACTTTCTGAAAATCTGTTCTGAAAAACTGCCTGAAAATGTTACAGACTGATAAAAGGATTGTTGACTTTGTTCACATAAATAGAAATGAATGTAGCCTGCTAGAAAGAATTGAAATAGTTGTTTCTCTGTTAGTTCTGGAACTGCAAATCTTTGATGTCTGGATAAACCATAGGACAATTGATTAAGTACATTGGTATTCCAAAATCCATAGTTGTTGAAATGATTCACAGCAACAAATCAGTCAGTATTAGGTTTGAAGTGACTGTGACCATGAGTTTGAACAATTTCTTGGTGGTGTACTGTAAATACTGATGTTCCTCAACTGAAATGGGAAGAGCTACTAAACACTGTATTTAGCACAGATGTTTCCTGTTATAACAGATTAGTAAAATTTCAGTGTTCAGTGAGCATTTAACACCCACCCTCCATCTGTGGTACTCATTTTTAGCGTTGTGGAATAGGCCAAAAAAGCAGGCATATAATTAAAAAGAAACCCCATCAGGGTGTTTTCTCTAGCTCCACTTTCTTTTTTTTCCTAGCTGTGTTCCTTCATTCGTGTGTGGAAACATTTCATGGGTGGCAACATGGATAAGACAAAGCTAGTTCTCCATCTGGGAGTCACACTTATTGCAGCCAAGTGCAGTGCAAACAAGCCCTTGAGCATATGCTGCATCCATAAGTGCTAATTGAGAAAGGCTGATTACGTCAGTTGGGTAAAAATAATATTCTTTGCCAAATGACCAGTTTGTGCTTATGGCTTTTAAGTAGCTGTGGTTCACCAAAGTGCTTGAGAAGGGCCTTTACTTTGAAGAGGAAGCTGAGTGGCAAGCAGTGCTGAGGGACCAGATGAGCACTGTGGGAGTAACAAAGTCAGTAATCCAGAGAGTTGCCACAGATCCACTCAAATAAAATGATGGTAAAGTTCATCTTTTAGTAACTTGCTTGGGAGACAAAAGAGGAGAAGGAAGCAAATATGAAAGTGACTCTGACCATAACATGCATTGCAAAAACATTCCAAATTTACAGTGTAAACCAACTTCTCAAGTTTCTTTCAAGCATGTTTATTCCAGGTTGAATGTTCCAAAACCTTACATGTGGGGTATTGTTTGCTGAATAACCTGCGGGGCAGAGCACAGTCTTGTGAATTTTCAAGTTAACTCCTAGATTTGTGGTGACTGGGGAATAGGTAAGGAGTCTAAAATGTATTTACTATGGAGAAGAGCAGTGCCATTGCAAGGGCCTCACCCATGGGGTGCAAACCTTGCTAAGTCTGCACTGGTTGTGGCACATGGACCTGTACCTTTTCATCTGTGTGTGCTCCTTCACTCTGCACTGTGGCATGAAACCCAGGGCAGCCAGCACTGGCCTGCAGTGCCCTCACACCATCCTTAGGAAGAGCACAGAGGCAGGCAGCTGGCCTTTCCATGGAGATTTAATAGCTCCATGTCCTACTCTGTATTAATTTCTTTTCTGTGTTCTAATGATAGCTTCAAAATTATTATTAATTTCTTTTTAATTTCCAAATTCCATTTGGCATCTTATACTGAAATTTCCTTCAGAGAAAGAATTCAAACTATTGGATAGAAATCTTTCTTGTCATATTCCCTCACAGATGGTCCAATCTGCTCTGCGGTTCATGCCTGACAGCTAGTTAATCTGGCATTGCAGGTACACACATTTAAAAATGCAGGTTCTGGGATCAGCCTCAGGCAAGCACCTCAGCTATGTTCTGTACCCCGAAATTGAGGAATTCAGTCTCTGTTCTCCTGAAAAATGTCAAGAGTGTGTTTTCCAGATATAAGGTATATTGTAGAAGATAACTCTAAAATTGAGATGTAACTAGGAATGTTTGTGTTGTTGCAATACACTAACAATGTTTTTATACTCACACCACTGTCTTAGGGCAATTTCCTAAACGTGACTGAGAAAAGCACACCCATTCATGGTAGGTCTGAGTTTGTTACTCATGGACTTTCATCACCTTGTTTTATAAACAAGAGAACGAGGTCAAAAGATTGAAAAATATTGCACTAAACAAAATGTATTCAAAACTTTGGCAAAGCATGGGATAAACGCTTTATGCTAAATATCTATTAAGTTAAATTTTGCTCTCTATCTGGTTAAAACATCTTTGTACAAAATTTATAAAATTTTACTGAATTGCATACATATGTTTCTTGTCTTGGACTCTGAGAAGTCTTATCAAATAAAAATGGAACAAGAAAGCAGAATATATTGTGGAGGGGTTTGTGTTAGTGGCACATTATAGAAATACACAATTTATTTTAAATACGGTAATTTCCCTTTGATACAGAAAATCTAACAAAGGTGCATCTTTGCTCAGGACCATGAGTCTTAGGTCAGAAATATATTTAGAAAGAAATTTGTAACTAAAATTTAGGATTTTTTCCCTTATTGAACTACGGGACCATTTTAATCCTCTTAATTTTTTTAGTTTAAGTTATTGTGTTTCTGGAAACCACATGTTGTATTGAAAAAATGTGTCTTCCAGTCTGTTTATGTCAGATTAGTGAAATTACCATGTGAAATTCTACAAAAGTTATTGCACCTTAAATACATCAGTTTTTATTAATGCAAAAGAGATAAAACTGATTTTTCCATTTGCTCTGATACGACGGTCTGCAAATGGCAGCAAACAAATGTTTTCAAAATGCTACCTCTGTTTTTGCCTGTCCATTCTGTGTGGTATTTGTCAAGAGATAATGCAAAAATTCATATAAGTAATTTACTCAAACTTTAAGGCTCAGTAGTACATTTAATATCACATTTTCCATTCCTTTTTGCTGCAGAAATAAAAAAATCAAGAAATGAGAATGAGATTATATTTTTATAGGTCATAAATAACGTAAAATCTGAAATGGGTACAGAAGTTTTCCATGATTTTTTTTTTTTTAGCAAAAAAAGTCTACTTAAAAGCTTTTACAACTGTCCCTAGGGATCTCTGTGAGGTAATGATAATTTTTGTTATGAATTAATCTTTGAAAATTTCACAGTAGCAAAAATTGTGAACATTTAAAGAAATCCTGCAACTTTAAGAACAGTTCTGAAATATTTCAACTAGCATAACCTATGGGCTGGCTTTCAAAGAAAGTGTATATTCCTGATTTTAATTGTGTTCTAATTCATCTCCTCTGAAAATAATAAATTTCAAATGAAGAGAGGTTCCCTAGGTAGTTTTTACAACAATCACTCATTAAGAGAAGCTTTAAGGTCATACATAAGCATAGATCATAGAATCATAATATGGTCTGGGATGGAAGGGCCCTTAAAGACCATCTCGTTCCACCCCCTGCTATGGGCAGGGACACCTTCCACCAGACCAGGTTGCTCAGAGCCCCATCCAACCTGGCTTTGAGCACTTTGAGCCCCAGAGATGGGGCCCCTACAGCTTCTCTGGGCAACCT
This sequence comes from Callaeas wilsoni, assembly GCA_013398955.1. NCBI lineage: Eukaryota > Metazoa > Chordata > Aves > Passeriformes > Callaeidae > Callaeas > Callaeas wilsoni. Next base: position 19,782 of record VWPU01012085.1, on the reverse strand, counting down.
ATTCCTGGGCCTAACCACCCTCATGGCAAAGAATTTTTCCCTAATGTCTAATTTAAATCCTCCTTCTTTCAGTTTGAAGCCGTTCTCCCTTGTCCTACCAGGCCCTTGTCCATGCAAAGTCCCTCTCCAGCTCTTTAGGAGCCCCTTTAGGCACCGGAAGGTGCTGTAAGGTCCCTCTGAAGCCTTTTCTTCTTCAGGCTGAACAGCCCAGCTCTCCCAGCCTGTCCCTATAGCAGAGGTGCTCCAGCCCTCTGATCACACTTGGGACCATCCTCTGGACTTGCTCCAGCAGGTCCGCGTCCTTCTTATGCTGGGGGCCCCAGAACTGGATGCAGCATTCCAGGTCTTTCACGAGAGCAGAGTAGAGAGGGAGAATGCCCTCCCTTGACCTGCTGGTCCCGCTTCTTTTGGTGCAGTCCAGGACACGATTGTCTTTCTCAGCTGCAAACACACACTGCCAGCTCATGTCCAGCCTCTCGTCCACCAACACTCGCACATCCTTCTCCCCAGGGCTGCTCTCACTGCTCTCTCTGCCCAGCTTGTACTTGTGCTTGGGATTGCCCCAGCCCAGGTGCTGGACCTTGCACTTGGCCTTGTTGAACTTTGTGAGGTTCACACAGGCCCAGCTCTCAGGCCTGTCAGAGTCCCTCTGGGTGCCAGTCCTTCCCTCCATTTTTTGCTATTTAGACTTAGGCAGGTTGGTCTAAGTCAAAGAACTGGTGCATTTTCCAGATTACTTTTCCTTTAGCTATAGGTTCTTGATATTCTTTTTCCCTTTCTCAAGGTTTTGTTTCATGCATTGTAATACCTGTTCCCTTTGAGAAGAACAAAATACATTATGAAATTAAGTTCTTACTTGGAATTACAAGGTAAGTGTGTCATTTTTCATAGTTTTCATAGGTTTCATAGCAAGGGATATCTGGGCTGTGTCACTGGCAAATCAGCTTCAGCTGTAGTCCTTAGAGAGCCATTAGTACTGCTGTGGAGCATATCACATATGCAGTCTTCATCAGGAATTATGAGAGCCCAAGGAAGGCAGGTTTGGACATACCATATTTTGCTTGTATAATATTTTGAGCCATGTATCCCTGTATTTTGCTGACAGGTTGTCAGGGAAGTAATTAGTCTGGATTACATGGTGATGATTTCATTTTATAAAGCAAAACAAAAAAAGCAAACAAAAAGGAATTGCTTTTGGCAGAAGATGATCCCATCACTTAGAAGAAAAAATTACTCAATGTTAAATTAAATGCTTATCAAAATTAATACAACAGACTATGACAACAAATAATAGATAATAACTAGTTAATAACTCTGAAATAAGGATTTAGACAATATTTTCTCTTCATTCAGTGCTAAATCAAAGCCATGAAAGCAATTTTATGTTGAACGCTTGGCTTCATAGCAATAGCTACTGGTAATGAACTACAGGGCCCAGCTACTACAGATGTGACAATAGCTGGCATTGTATAATGTTGGCAGTATCCTAATGTGTAAAATATCCGTGTATACCATAATTTCTGGAAGGACGTGCTTCCCTGCAAGGCTGCTTATTTTCACTGAGGCCTTTGAATAGGAGAGGTGCTGTTCTGCTAAGGAAGTTGGTTTGGGATTTTTGTTCAGGGAAATTGGGTGCAGAGAAGGAAACCCCCTGAAAACCTGACTTTTTAAAGAGTCGACCCTGTGTCCCAAGGACTGAAGCCAATACGCAGCTGGAGAATCGTGCTGGAACGCCATAGGTGCAGCAGTGCTCCAATGCTTGTTCCTCCTGGGGAGGCAGGTCATAACACAGCTGGTCCCTGACTGCACCTCAGGACTGTGCAGCTCTGGTCACCTTCTTTCCAAGCATCAGCAAAATGCCATTATGATTGTTTTCTGCAACGGGCTGGTTTATGAGGAGAAAATCTTTCAGTCCCAGAGGAAAGTAAATAAAATTTCTTAAAAATGTGGGCTGCCAGAAGAGGAACTACTACAATACGTATAAACCATAAATCTATTAAAAGTGCGTGTGCTGCGGTGGTTAGTCTGGTACCGTCTGAGAAATGGGTTTCATTTTTCCATTTCTTTCAAGACTTGTGCTGTTTTGACTGACAGAAGCTCAAATCTATGAGAAATGGAACATTTCAGAAGTAAGCATGTTCTTTTCCCTGGGCAGGTACTCTGGTCACCTGAAGGAATACTGATCCTCCTCCTTTGGTGATGACAAATCAGATGGACTTTAAAAGTATTCCCAATTAATATTTTTATTGCAGACCTAGTAGGGAGTTGTTATGGTGTGCTTTCTAGATTACTGTCGTATAACATTCTGAAGTAAAGGCAACTTAAACATCACGTCTTCTAACTTCAGCTGGTAACTTGAAACAAAAAGCATCCTTTGACTACAGTTCTTGGACTTTCTTCAGTCAACCTTTGAAGAATGTGCCTTTTGTATAAATCAGGACCAGACTTAAACACATGGGGCAATTTGCTCACTGCATTTGAAGTTAAAATTTGACATAACAAAGGATATTCCAAGAAACTGTGATGACTTTAAAAAGATCAGTACTGAGCTAAAGTTTACTGCCAGTACCTTTCTTGCAGATCAAGGCTGTGCTGATGTGGTCTAGGGTTACTTTAGTATTTTGCAGCCTCTCATTCCCTCAGTGCATGCTTTAAGCATGCATATCACTCACTTTTATAACAAAACAACTTGATAAAAACCTTCTGCTTTGTGCTGGTCTCCTGAGGTAAAAAGTCACAGATATGTTAAGTCTCACATTGTTTGTTCCAGCTTTATTATGTTTGATGAAAAAAATATATATCTTGGTAATATCTCATAACATGCAGTACTTCCTCAGTAACTGGATTGATGTAAATAAGGACATTTTTTTACCTGAATAATGAAATTGTATCCTAGTTATTTCTCTGGTCTTCTTTGTAAGACACATATAGGAGACTGACAACGTTAACTACTATTGCACAGCATGATGGAAAAATTTGAAAAGGACTTTTGTCTTTAGGGATGGATGAGTGGAATCTTTACAGTCTTCCTGAAAGATGTACCGTGCAGCTTTTTATTCTCTGTACAGGAAGAGGTATGTTTATGTTCTAAATATAATTATGGGTCAGAGTGTAAATGTTAGGTTGTGTGAAGTCCATGACTGAAAGCAGACCTATCAATTATGTCAGTGGGAGGTTACTGCCAAGATCAAAAGTAGATTATAGGCCTGGCTATGGCTGCACTCACACAGCTTTGCTGGTGCATCCATGCTGATGTGCTACCCTAGCAAAGAGCATGGTACTCCTGTGGATGCAGCATATTCTGGTTTCCTGTGAGTGAAAATGTTCCCTGGAAAAGAAATGCTGTCCATGTAACTGTCTCTCTGCACTCAGCTTTTCCTGATGCAAATAGCCATGTGTCAGTTTTGTCCGTGTTCATGTCTGGAGCACTCACAGCTCTGATTCGTGATCAGAGAAGCCTGGCCTTCAGCAGATGAACTGAGAGGTATAAGCCAAGCCCTTGTGCTGGGCCATGGTGAAGGGCTTGAATAATCATAAGATTCTCTGTGTAACACGGGACAGGGATAGAAACAGTTATTCACCTGGCACAACCACTTGTAATTCTAGGGCATCCAAATTCCCAGTGAGTCATCAAGTTAAAATTATAAATGACACTTTTCTTTCCAATCTTTATTTTGGTAAGGAAGCAGAAGAAGCAGAAAAACCAGCTCCTAGAAGAAACCTAATTTAGTCTAAAACCATTAGATGAAAAAGTTCTTGATTTTCCTCATAGATATAAGACAAAATTACTAGTTTTAAAAAATCAAGGCTTTTCAGTGTGCGAACTATACTAAAATTACTCCAGTTTCTTCACTTTGGCCCTACTAAATCATGGCATTTATAACTATGTGTCCTGGGTTGCAGTGTATTCTATTACCATCTTCAGGAGCTGTTAAACCAGGTGGGGCTATGTCCCCTGCCTCCTCTCTCTGGACTATCTTCTGTTAATAGGCCAGCTGTCGAAACCAGGTGGGGCAGGGTTCCTTATCTCTCCCATGACCCATCCTCCCTCTGGGGGGATATCTCCTGTTAATGGGCCATCTAGTCTCACCACATTGACTGATAAAATTACATCCTCCCATTGTGAGATGCTCTGCCCAGGGGAAGGAACCAAGCATCCCATCCTGGATATAAGCTAAGATTTCGAACACCAGAGTCAGCCCTTACCTACTGGATTCCCAGAGGACAAGAGCTACCACTGGACCTTCAGGTGAAGACCAGACCTTTCCTACAGGATCACTGCTTCAACAGGACCATCTTCAGCAGAACTCTGGAGGACTGCAGCCACCATTTTATTGGCCTGCTACCAACACCCTGACTGACAGGGTGTCAGGTTGTATCCTGCCTCTGTAGTGGTTTCTTTTTGTACTATTGCATTTATTTTAGTTTTTCCTATTAAATTATACTTCTGACTTGGAGTTTCTCACTGGTTTTGCTTTCAAACCAGCACACTGTGGCATTGCAAAGCATTGAATGTAAAAATATTGAGACATGATGAATGCAGAATATTTGTTACACAAAGAAGTAGAAAGTATTGATCAAAAAATGCTCCGAGGCAAACCAATTAGAGACCCACTGACAGCAAAATGACCTGCTCATCCATCTTTCAAATGAAATTTAAAACCTAGGTCCGCATTATTTGTGGCCATTTTAAACTCTTGAGCATTTTTACTGAAGTCTGAATGCTATTAATTTTGGTTTCCTGGCCAAACTCCAAACTTAATAATTATTCTGCTTCTTTCCTAAATTACAGCAGCAGCTTCATTAGGAACAAATGCATTCATAGTTTGCTGACCTAAACTGCTCTTATATTGCTATGCACTATTAACTCTTGCTGCATTTCCAGCCGAGGCTGGCTGCATTTCCATGATTAAATGACCTTTGGACAAAGCATTTATATCTTTAGCTTCTTTAAAAGGCTGTGGGACAAAAGATGCTGTATATATAAATGCTATCAAAGAAATAGTTTTAGGCCCAGAACATGCAGGTGTTGAAGTGCGTTCACTGAACAGGGGGAACTATTGGCATTCAGTGATGTAGCTGGATGAAAGACAGAGACGATTTGGGGACAGAGGGTGTTTGCTTATGGGTTGGAACACTGATTATCGTGAAAAAGGCAGTTTCATTGTGAGGCATTGCAAAATTACAGAACAAAATGGGAAGCAAAGGGAGAGTGGAGATTTGCTAGAAACAGAGGCTCAGTGCTTTCTGGATATGTGTTTCTGGAAAAGGAGGTTAGCTAGCAAGATGCATGTTGGTTTTTTTCCAGAAGTAAAAGCAATTAAATTGTTGAGAAGTCCAATAAAATATTCCAGACATTCTATGCATGGTTTCTTAAGGCTCTATATTTTGTTCTAATTATGTTATAGCTTCTTTTAAAAAGGTCCACACTGTGCCTGAAAGGTGAGGGAAACCCTGCAACAGTGTAAGATACGATCAGGAGGTTTTACAGTCTTTATCTTTCTACTGTGCTGTTTAGCTACAGCATCAAACTTGCTTTCCAGTGCTATCATTGTTGTACAGCATCTGAATTAGTTGCCTAAAGTGGTTTTAATTACCAATTTAGTGGTAGATGCTCAACTGCACAGCTGTTCCTAAAAAAACCCAGAATAATCGAAACACAAACAGCTAACTGAAAGTGTTGTTTATGGGAAACTGTTCCGGTTGTGGGAGAGCCACATGGCAAGAAAGCTCTCTAATCCACAGAATGGTTACGGTGGCAGCAAGGAATAGATTTGAACCCCAAGGACCTGGCTTTCATTAACCTTTGTCTCTGTGCTGTGAAGTAGAAGCACTGTCTGATCCCTTCATATAGCCTGGAATCAGACTACACTGTAGGGCTGGGCAATTTTCTCTCTGTAGATGAGTTCAACAAGTACAAAGCAGAACTGTGCTCCCATTCTCCTATGTATAAGCAGGTTCTTTCACTAGGTAGCAGATTCAAAGTCAGAAAAAAATCACAAATTTATTTCCAGCACAAAAGCTATTACTAAAAGATACTTTTATTGTCTTAGAAGTCAGAGCCTCGGAATAAAGGTGCTATATTTTGGTGTGCTCTATGCAGTGTGCTATATTCAGGTGTTCGTAGTAAACTTGAGTGTGACTGTTCGGTATCTCTTTGTTGTTGTGTGACTCGTACCAGAACTCTAAATCCCTACACTTATTCTTTCCTAACAGTGAAACGTTTATACCAGAAGTGTTCAGTTCATTAGTTAACTGAAATTATTGTGGTCATGCTTCACTACTTAACTAGGATTTATTCTTAGGGCTGTTAGGATGTATTAGTGCTCTTTCTTTTTTATTTTCTCTCTTATGAACTGTACTGAAAGTACAGTGTTCTTTACAAATAGGAAAGTATCCCCTCCAAAATGTCAATGTTTGTCATCAAGGAAAAGAACAAAAACCAATTTCTGTCATGCACATCACCAATAAAGCAACTGCTGACCACTGTGGATGGTCTCCTAATCTCTCCCAAATGAAGAAAAAGTGCATTTAGAGAAACTGCAGCATCTTTGAACAGTCTGCTGTGAGTCAAATGGGTTTGTTTTGCAACAGATTTTATTTGCTATGAATAATTTGGTGAGCTTTATTTAATTGGCAGACACAACAATAACCACTCATATCACATTTCCCATAGGCTCCAAATCACGTTTGAGCCCTTTTACACAGTTAAATGGTTACTAGTTTTCTTCTTTCAACATCTCTTTTCATCAACCTTGCCAAGTATCTATTCATTGCTGTTATAATAAGATGTTAAATATTTAAAATTAGAAAACAGCTTTACCATTGTGCCTGAAAATCTTTTAACTCTCTCATTTTGGATTTTGTAACTTTGTATATAATTTACAGAACTTTAGGAGAAAACAGAGAAATCTATTACTAAGAGAAAAAAGGAAACAGAGTGAGTGCATCATTAACAGTGTCAGCAGAATTACAGATTCTCACTTAGATTTCAGTCTAATATAGACATCTAAAGCACTTAGGAAAACCAGCATTTTAAAAAATCTAAACAGAAACAATCCACAGCTTTCTCCTGCCTTGCAATAATAGTCCAGTCCACTGATGTTAATTATATTGGAAAATCTAGTAAAACCCACGTAAAATATACATGTCCGCATGTCATTTTTCTGATATGATGGATAATGGAAACCAACACTGCAATATTTGAGTCACAGGATGAGTCAGTTATTTTTGACTTGAAGGACCAGCACTGGCTATTAAGAATAACAGCAGATTTTTAAACTTCTCATACAAACCAATTACTCTTTTCACTAATATTCTCATTCATAAGCAACAAGAGATCTTATGTTAATTCTAAGCCTTCATTCTAACCTCTCTGTACAAAAGCAGCTTATTAAAAGGCTTCAGTCTGAACAGAATTCAGACCACAATGTACTTCTCATTGTATGCAAAAAACATGTGCTTACCCAACTTGGCCTTACTTGATGAAATGTCCCAGTTTGGCATAAACTATTTTATAAAATGAAAATTGAAAATAGACGTTAATGAAGATTCTCTCCTTAGAAACAGTGGATAGGTTATATCGCAAGCCAAGAATTCTCAATTTTATATCCTCTTCCACAGAAGGCACAGCTCTGTCACATATTTGAATGGCTGTTTTTTCAAAATTGGCATGTTCTTCAAAATATTGCTAAATAAGATCATTTCGTACCACATTCTTGTGCCAAAATATACAAAATGAGCTATATCAGTCACATATGTAGTTAGGCATCCAGGACAGGACTCAGAATTGGCTTTTTTTAACTGTAAATAACAAGCCTCTATTATGACCTAAATGCTATTCTCTCTATGAGACAACCATAACATTTATTTATCCAAACTCAGCAGAATGGCTTCCCTCAAATTATAGCAAACTGTCAGAGACAGAAGAGAAAGACAGAGAAGATTTAGGCCCAGATCATGGGCATTATAAAATCAAAGGCTGATCTGTCATTCCCTAAGAAAGACCAGTGTTTTGCCTGTAATGAGCTGTTACTCTGAAGCTGGCTTTATGGCCAAATGAAAGAATAAGGAATTGTGTATGAAGGAGATCAGATTTCCTGCTATGACCAAGGATACATAAGCTGGTGTGTAAATAAAAATGTGCACGATAGTCTTCTACATGCTGGATCTTCTACTAGAAACCAGATCCATGTAATTTGATATGAATTTTGAAGGAAATAGGGATCAAAATGAAGCCCTAATATGGGATTCAATTGATCAGGTACATGATTAAATACAAAACCACTGTTCAAGGAAAATGTTTGTGTGACACCCAGAAACAGTTACTGGGCTTGTTATCTTACCATTAGTTGTGTCTGAGAATATGATAAGTTTATTTTGCAGGATTTCATGAAGGAATACCCTGAAAAGCAGAATTTTGTGGAAGGAAATAATCCTGGGTCTCAGACAGAAAGGTTTTACCTCATTAGTTTTCTTGCTTTCTTCAAGGATACAGTGTCACAGCTGTGGCTGGTGTGGATGATACAAGGAATGTAATGTAGTGCATGTGGAAACAGAAGGAAGATGTTACTATGCTTTAGTAATAATTCCACAGCAGTAGAAAGAGCATATAATGGATAAAAATCCATCTTTGAACAGGATACTGACTGGGATTATTTAAAAAATGGCATGTTTCCTTAAGGATATGAGAGCAAGCTCTTGTTTATCACTGTGTCTAACTACACAGGATTGCAATATCAATTTTAAAGTAATAGCAATATCAATTTTCAATGGAACAATTGCTTATGAAACCAAAACTGAAGGTAAAGAAATTGCAGAATAATACAACTGTGTCCTAGGAGAGTTATCTATTTAAGATTATAGAGGAGCTAAAGGATCAGTCAGGCAAAAGGCAGACAAATTTAATAATCTCAAGTTTGCATAAGTGCATATTGCATGTGTTAAGAGCATGTTCACAGTAAAACTGAGATAGAGGATTTTGAGAATTCTAGTTGCTTTCATGTTGAAAAAAAATCACTTGAGCAGCTGTGTCAGTGAGTTAGAGAACTGAACCCTGCAGAGGGGAAAAAAGGCTTAGCTAAGAATTTCTGAAGAATATATTTCCTACCCTAGTGAAATAACACGAAAATTAAACTTGTCAAAAGTCAAGGACATTGGTCTTGTTTGCTTTCCCAGGGCAATTTGCCTTTTGGGTTAGATGAGGGAATCCAGGGGTGTTTAACCACAGTTTTGGACACTCTGCTCCAGTACAAAATGCTCACCTCACTGAACTGCAGGCCTGACTTTACATGTCTCCTACAATTTCCCTTCTGTTAGGAGCCCAGTCTTTGTATGTTTGCAGAGCAGAGTGTACTGAAGTCTCAGTCTCTGAGGTACTTCAGACCCACAACTCTAGCAAACAGAAAATTCACAGCAGCGGTTAAGGAAATGAAGGAGGGAGAAAATAAAGTGGTAAGAAGAGGCTGAACAGAAGGGTTAAACTTTCCTCTGTAGTCCGTGTGGTAATTGCAGGCCACTCCACTCTGTAGACACTGTTCTACCTCTCCAGGTTTCATGAAGAGGCAGGAAAATCAGGTTTAATTTGCATCTCTGGATTTTACTCCCCCCCTACACTGCCCTCGTGTGGTCTTAGTCTGTGCTGGAAGCACAAAATAATTACACTTGGGGTTTTGGACAAGTGTGAAGCCAGTCGCATCATAATTTGGACCTAATTCAGGATGTTTTAACCAATCCTACTGTTCTGGGCTAAAATCTCATGGTGCAGATGTGACTCTCTTGTTATTTCATTAGAACAATAGTTCTTAATCTGATTGTCAGCCCCTGTGCTCTAAGAGCACTATGAGCTAAATGCCAGTTTCTTACCCTTTTATTCTCTGGGGTTTTGTCTCCTGGTTGGTGTTGTGTGGCTTATGTGAAATGAGTGGGTAGTTTGAGACCTGTGCACAGGAGATAGGTGGTTATATAATGAAAATCAGTATCTCCAAGCAAATGGCATGGTTAGCACTATCAGATCTCTGGAACAGAGACGGGAAGGCTTTGGGGATAGTGGCACTGCACAACTTTCTCTCAGACATGACTCCTGCACCTGAGTCATGAGTTAATGAAGTTAAAACTCCCCCTAACTATAGAATGTGCTGGATGTGTTTCACTGATCTCTAGAAGAGTTGTGTCTCTAATGCACGAGTCCTTTCACAGCTCTGAATTGTCTAGAAGCATAAAGGAAATGTGGCAGAAGGGGACTGTTCATGGTGGCAGTGCCATCCTAGGGCGATCCTGTGCCCCCCCTCACCCCAGCAGTGCCTGAGCAAGGCCTGACTGGAGCCTGATCGTGGCTCTGTGTAGGGTTGCAGCCTGTTTTCCTCTCTTAAAAAGACAGGATTGCCTGGCTCTCACAGTCCTCTCTTCTTTCTGCCTTGTGCTTTTGGCTGGGTTACACCCAAGTGCTGCTGAAGTAAGATCCGTGTTTTCCAGGGATCGAGGGCTCACACTGCCTGCGCTATAGGCAAATGTAACTCTAATAAAGTCAGCAGCAATGTGCTGTCTCATGCCGAATTGTGGCCTAAATACTTCTACACCAGTGATTTGCTGAGCAGAGTTTTACTTTAGCTGCTTTAGCTGCTGCCTTAGAGTCATACTAAAATGCAGCATGGAGAGGGCACTCAGCCAGAGCTCTGCGTTCCCTTCCTGGCTTGGCCACGCTCATGCTCCTTCTGATTTGCTGTCTGTCACAGGAATAGTAATACTGAATAGTAATAGTAATACTGAAATTCCCTTGTAAAGTGCTTATATAGCTACAACCACTAGGTAAGAATTAATTACTATTATTATTATTACTGTAGACTTTGGGAGCCAAATTTTGACCTTTACTTGCACTCATATGTCAGCAAATTGTCATAAGCCTGTCTGAAGAAATAATTTAACCAGCAGGCTGTAGTAGAGCAAGGGCTGCAAAAAAATGCTCACATCACAGATCCAATTGAAGGCTGTTGTCCTGTTATCAAAACAGAACAGGAGAAAAGAGATCTAAACAACAGCAGGACTTAGCAAACATTTCACACAACCCCTTCTAGAAGAGGTGAACTGATCGAAGTTCATTTGTGTGTGATTTGAAGAAAAATCCCAATAAAAGCAACAGATAAAAGACACAAGTGTTGTGAAACTGAATATAATGAGGCCTGTTGGCCACATGACCCTGGCTGTCTCTTTGAATCCTTTTCTGCTTATTAGTGACTGCCCTTTTCCTTCAGTTCAGGCACTGTTCTGTTTAGGCAAACACAAATAACAGCTATGTACTTATCTAAGATAGACAACAAAGAAAGCAGAAAGAATAAAAGTAACTTTTCCATGAGAAACCATAGTCTGATCTTGAACACGCTGTAGGAATTCTGAGAACAAAGCTGCTAATGCCTCTGCTACCAGGCAGAGTTCCTACAGCTTTACAAGAGGAAAAGGTGTGGGGACTTTTTGGCAACCCACCCCATGCTCTGCCTTCTGCATTTAAGAAAAGGCAAAGGGTGCTGGTAGAATATATGCGAGCAATAGCCTTAGAAATTAGTAACAGAATGTGGAAAAAATCAGTTTCAGTTGTGAGTCATGATTTCTCAATGGTGCATCCATTACACAATAAAATACTACCCAGTGTATCCTGATGGGCCTAATTAATTACTGAGGAAACATTTTACCAGTCACAAAAAATGAAGGTACAATTATTTGAATATGATCTGATAGTGACTATTTTGTGAAAAGAAGGTTGGATATTGGCAACTCTTTCCAAAGACAATTCCAACCAGAAAAAATAGAATTTGCAAATAGTCATGATCTGTACATTCCAATTGTATTAGAAAAGAAAGCATCTGAAATACATGGCTATGGAAATAGAGATTTTACAGCTCTTCTTCTAATTATTCTCCCTAATTTTCTGCAAATTTCACATTATAACCAGTGCTCCCCATTGTCAGCCCTAGGCCCTTTTCCCACTAGCACTCTTAGGTGTTCCTTATTGTTTCCTTCATGCTAAATTATGTGCAGGTTGCTGCAGGTTCTTCTAGCATCCTTGATCACTGTGATTATCAATAAATAGGAAAGTGGATTAGTAATGGTTAATGATTAACTGGACCCAGAAATACATGAAGAGTGCAGGTAGCAAGATAACTTCCCTGCACGAGGAATCTGTGTGGAGAGACGCATGAGATTTTGCAGCTAAACTCTGCAGTGAATTGTTGTAGAAGGTACATTTCATTCATTAGCTGTGGAAATAATCTGGTGGCAAAAAGATGTAGAGTCTGCCATGCATTTTGGTGTTGCCTAGAATTTCTAGATATTTGTGGGTTGGTCTTGCTTTACATTACAGTTTCTTAGGTGATGTGTGTAAACGTGTATGTATCTTTACTCTTTAGACGTGGACTTTTTTTTGTTTCTCTCCTCCTTCCCACTAGCCACTGTCAGTGAAAATGATCAATTCTAATGAAAGAACTCAACCACCATGTATTAATTTTAGATGGAACCCCTGTGCCACATTGTGCTAAAGCCTGTCTTCATAGTACCGGGACACTGTTTTTTGCTCTAAGACCCCTGACACCAAAGCTTTTGACTAAATCTACAACAAAGCTCTGTTTAACACTCAGCAGTTTTCCATTATCCAGTTGGACTATTCCTTTGGGTTGTGCCTGGAAGTTTCATTGCAACTATTTGGACCTAAACTAGAGATCAGAATGGAAATGAGACTTTGAGAAGGAGGAAGGAGCAAAGAAAGATTACTACTTTTATTTGTACAGAGGTGTTTTTGTGTGTGCTCAGAGAGGAAAGGGAGCAATTTTAAATCCAGCTTTTCAAGGTGAAACTTTTCACATTCTTTCAAATTTGGATCATATTTCAGTGTATTTCTAAGGCAGTCCACCCCCTACTTACCAGGACAGCAAATTGCTGCATCACATTCCCACTGTGCAGGGGGGAAGCTTTTCTGATGCTTTGTCCCAGTCCTACAACAAATCGACAAGACAGGTCACAAACTCTCTTTTAGCTGCAGACTTTTAGCTGCAGACCAGTTATGGTCCCTTCTCCTGTCCCCCAAAGCAGACCCTGTTGTGAGGTGGAGCTTCGTGCTCCCCAGCGCGGGCTTGCACTGACCTGTTCTCCACCAGTAAAATGATGAACTTGCAGGACAGAAAATGTCCCAATGCATTTTACCATTTGGACAAGGGTCAAATTTGCCTTAATTTCCCTGGTGTGAGTCAGAAATGGCTCAGCTACATCACTGTAAATTGGATAAGCCTTACTCGCCTCAGTGGAATGACTGAATTTGGCCCATTGCTTTACTACTGTGCTATTAAAACAGTCAATCTTCTGGCTGCAAGGAATAATATTAAAAAAATAAAGTTTACATGTGTTTGGATGTGCTCTGGATAGCAGTGTAACAAGACAGAATATCAGACTTAATCATGTTTTGTGCTACAGTGCTGACAGCATATGTGTGGCAGCACTGCAGAAAAAAAGCAGCCTCCTCATTATTCTCAGTGTGTTTTGCAGCACACCAAGGCATCTGGGCAAGGAGACACTCAGAACCATGTCAGGGCTGGAAAAAAATTGCCTGAAATGAGGTGTAAAGATGAATAAAAAAATTATTTCCTTATTTTAGCTTGAAGAAAAAGTCGTTGGGTTTTTTTTTTCACAAAAGCAGAAAGATAATTTTAAAATATTTGCATCTAATATGAACAGTTCCAAGTATCTTCAATTAACTTAAAAAATACATCAAAATTTATGATGAACGATGTGTCTCCTTGGTCTTGTTCTCATTATATGTACATCTGAAGTGGAACCAAAGCCATTTATGAATAGTTTAATTAAAATAATGACAAGTGTTGTTTTTGTAGCATGGAAAACTGTAAACATTCATTGACTAAGGCTAAGAATCATGAAATGCAATCTTAATTACTAGAAACAAGAATAATCAGCTGATCTGAGGCAAACAGGACAATGAACTTTTTAGAAAGGAGTTTACAGCTGCTAGGGTGGAACTAACATCTTAGAAGAGTTAGTGTAGTCCGTACTTTGAAGTGCACAATATCTTGGAATAAACCATTAAAGCAGCGTAGGATCTCTTCATTCTGCATGACTTTTGAATATTCTACAGCCCTCAGAACTTCTCCCCATATTTTATGTTTCTGTTGTCTGCCAGCCCCAGGGCTTAGCAGTAAATCTCCAAGCCAGCCCTTCTTCATAGTGGTGGCTAAGCAGTCATCAGGTGAAAGTATGGAACAGATGCTGCCCCTGGATCATCGCAGGCATTTCTGTCCTGTTATCCCTCTCCTAGCTATAAATATCAAGGTCTGCTTAACAAGGAATAAAGACTCCTGCATCTTGCACTCTCCTGGGAGGAACTTCTCTGGCTTGCCATGCAGAAACATTCTTCTGGTTTCCTGGCTGTCCCCTTCTTTAAGATGCGGGCATTTTTTTTCAGCTTCTTCTCTGCTCAGGTTTTTACCCCTGACCCTGATGTGTTTAAAGAAAAAAAGCATGCTTTTTGTACTATCTGAATAAGCAAAGAAGGTGTTAGAGCCTCCTCTTGTAAGACGGACTCAGCTTTCCCTTGACTATTATTTCTAGTTTGATTTCAGCTTTTTTGTAATATTGGTACCAAAATTGTGCAAATCTTTCTGTCTGGCTGAAGAGTGGAACGCTTTTCAAACTGGGTCACCCTCTGCAAGGGTGAACTTTTACTCCAAGTTCAAAGTCAAAAGCATCAGAAAGCTAAGAGTTACCACCCTGAGGATAAAATACACAGAGCTTTTAAACCATAAATGCTGTTCATCTCTTTTACTACAGCAGGCCGAAACGACACTGTCTGCTTTTAAAGTGACACTGCCTTTTTCTCTCAGTGGGTTCGTTTCTCTGCTTTTCATTCTACAGTGCCTCATTTCTGACTCATCGTATGAACTGAGCCAAAGAATGGGAACAGGGAGCTCAGGCTTTGTGTTTTCCTTCCATGCTGCCCCTGCACACTGGGAAATAAGTGTTTCCCAGTTCTCTAAGTCTGTAAATTGCAGTAGACTTACAAAACAAACAAAAATGTGAATTTAGGGGGCTGAAATTTTGATCCCAAATTACAAACATGATAGATAAATTTTGACTAATTTACACTCTCTGAAGAAAGTGGATGTTTTAATCAGTTTTTTAAGCGTTTGGATTTTTGAATACGGAATAATCATTAAATTAGGTAAAATATTCGCCAGCATCATCAGTATTTATTTTAAATTATGTGAAATGAGAACGAAATGAAGAGGTTGTTGGATAAAAGCAATAAAACTCACAGACCAGCCAAAAAAAATCTTAGCGAGGTGCCACCTTGTGCCTGCAGAGCGACATGGCCGAACCTGTGCTCACGGCAGGGCCGGGCCAGGGCCCAGCAAATGCCGTAGAATTTGGAGGGGAAAGGACCGGAACAGGGCTTTAAAAATCTCTGCTGTTAGCTGGGGCCTGCCTCTCAGAACAGTGCATCCCTGAGCAGTGCATCCCTGAACGCGAAGACAAGTATTGTTGAAACAGTTACACCTAGTCTTTCTCCCTCAGAAGTGGCGCGTTTGAAAAGACTTCGGAGGGGACAGTTCTGATTTCACAGCTGTGCCACGTGCCCAAATGGCATTTGTTAGCCAGCGTGTTTCAGAGCTGGCACGCGGGTGCTGTGCAGCCTTCCTGCTAGCTCAGCACAACGGGACATCCTTCTCCGTGGCCTCCCAAAGCCCCGCAGCGTGCGGGAGTGCGAGCGGTGTGAGCGGTGGCACAGAGCTGCCCCTGGTCAAACACGGACTATGCCCAAGGGCACTTTAACGGGTGAGCTGGCATCAGCCAGAACATCTGGGCGCTCAGGGGCACGTCGAGTGATCAGCTCATTCACCTGCAACCACCATGCTGCTTCTCTCACCAGGGCACAGAGCAGTAGGATGCTGCCAGGAATGGGAATGCTTCCCATCTTTGTAGTCTGCTGAAAAACATTTTCTTATAGGTTTATTAAAAATTATTTTTTCTGTTTTTGGTTTTTAAAACATTAGCACGAATTTTGCTGTTCTTGGCATTTTCTGTGTGTATCAAAGTTTCCCCTCTCTTTTTATTTTGTGATTTGTATTTTCTTGAAAATTAATAGTTTTTTAAATGCAATTCCAGCCTCAGGGATAACAAGGAGAGTAGAATTTGTTGACATGAAGTGCTGAATTAGTACAAATTTCAGCAATATCTGAAATGTCTGTACTCCTTAGTTTGAACATGTAGGATCTTTTTTAGGTTTTATTTCATTCTATATATATTCATCAGCTCAGAGTCACTTCAGCAATGGCAACTTACTATTACTAAGTCATATTTGCCAGGAGCACTGATGTTTGTATGTTGCCAAGAGCAGATGTAGACAGAAGATGGTTATACCAGGGCTGTTAAACAACTAAAAATATGACTATCACTTACTAAATTTGTTGTTAATGTATAACATAACTATGTTTGTCTTGAAGAGAATTTCCATAAAAAAACATGCATTTTTTTTCCTAGAAAGCAAAATACTGTTGAACAACCTTATATGCTAAGGATTACATAAAAATTTCTGGTGGTTTACATGGTACATCTCTTATTTTAAAAAAGTATTAATCCCATAGTGAGTTTCAGTGTTAGTCAGTAAAGTCTGACTGAAAGTTTTAAGGACATAAAATAGTTGTGCTTTTATGTGGACAGAGACCAGATTTCCTCATAGGACTGAGGGGCTTGTGTTTGTACAGAATTGATCAGTAATTAAATTCAGACTTTGGCTCAGTTCGAAGTGTTTTATGCAGCTGTGAATCCATGGCATTTTAAAGGTAAGAATGTAAGAATCAGAAAAACACCCACTTCCCAGAAATGAGAATCCAGATAGTGTGGACTTCTGTTTGCAATTGTGAGTCCAAGAGAGATGTTGGTTTTCCATGTCCCCATCCTTCCCCAGCTCCTTCTCTTTCTCTCCCTCTGATACTCATCCACTGCCAGATTATAAATGGAAACAAAGGCTTCATGCGGAGTCTTAGCAAATGGCCCAAGCCTAGCCCTTCAAGATGTCTGGGTCAGGATTCTAATTCTTGGCTCTGGCCCATAGTTTGATGTGGTGGGGTGTGAGGTGAATCATTCACTTTTAATCGGTGCTATGAACGCAGAGCAAGATCACTTTGTAAAGCCTGCCTACAGAATATGTTACAGTGGTGGCCAGAGAATAATATAATGCTGGAAAACACAGAGAACTCACTTTCTAGTTTACCATAAGTCTTTTAAATGTCGCTATTAAGCAGAAATCAAATGACTACTGTGTTAAGGACTCAAAGCATGCTGGCAAATTGCCTGATAGGGCAAATAAGGACATCTCACAATCCAGGCTTCACATCCTTCTTGAACAAGGGGGAGCAGCAATTTCTTGCATTCTGTCATTAGACAAATAGGCAGTTCTCAGATGTAACAGTACTGAGTATTTTATTGAAACCTTCAGACGTCAGCCTGCAGTCTCCGTATGTTCAGGGTTTTACAAGCTGTTTCCATGACAAAATGAGATTGATTCTGGAGCCAGATAGTTAATTGGTTAAATCCATTTTATTTACCAAAAAAATGTAGGCAAAACAGTATTCTCTTCAATACAGTAGACAGATTCCTTTTCTATGTTTCCAAACCTTCTTTTCCAAAAACTACTCTGTTTATAAAGCTTCCTCTGAGGAAGATGGTTCCTTCACTATCTTTTTGTTGTTGTTGTTTCTGGTTTTCTTTCTTAATTACATTTCATTCATTAGGGCAAGAAGGTTGATTTTTTGCCATATAGAACTTCTAAATCCAACCTTTTAAAATGCCTGTTCATTCCTGCTGTCTTCTGTAAGAGCGAAACTCCTAGGTAGTCTGTATTTTGCATGAGATACTAATCATGGATCAATAGAAAGAATAATGTCCACTATCTGTATAATTAGTGCACATTGGAAAGTTGCTATAATCAGGAGAATGTGTTCTTGTTTTTTGTTGTTTAGTGGGTTTTTTCTTTTTTCCTTCGGGATGAGTGAGACAGGACAAAAATACTTATCCATCCACTGACCAAGTGGTAAACCAGAATATGCTTCTCAAAGGGTAAGTATCATCCAGGAGTTTCATGGAGGGGAAAGCTATCTGTAATGAAAGGATCAGGACACTATCTGGCCAAGCTGCAGTTAGTCTTCAGAAGCAGAAATTGCTCCATGTATTATTTAGATTGTCACATCTTCATAGGTCCACTAAAAGAATTATATTTTGGATATGCAGATAAAGTCCATGCATTTTAAATTATGTTAACTGGTGCCGAGAGTCAAAATTTGAGTTAAGTTTTGGTGTCATCAGCTCCCTTACGTGACAGCAGAGCCGGCGGAAGAGGTCAGTGTAGGGGCTCGCAGGGTCCTCCCACACTCACTGCGCCTTGGCGAAGGTAACGCGCAGCACTCTCGGAGGTCACCCTGCGTGCGGGCTCTGCCTGTGCACACACAACCTTTCCGTGTGAGAGGCTGCTGCACAGGGGAGTCTCTTGGCGTCCAGAAGTCTTAGGTGGTCTGTGACACTGCTACTATTGGTATCCAAAGCAGCTGAGAGAAAACCTGGATTGCTGCTGCTGCAGTCACACTTCTTGTGGGCACTGTGGAGGAACCAAAATGGAGCAGCTGCTACTGACCTGCCCTTCCTAAGAAGCAGTGCTGCATCATAGCCTGCTTTTTAGCAGCTGCTGGGAGACAGGGACAGCAGGTCCAGCACATTATCATCACTTTAAAGAGCATCGTTCTGTGTGAAAAGCCATCTTGTTTCCCATTCAAAAAAAGAAAGAAATGAGAATTTCTCAATTGCTGAATACTTCTTGTGGGGCAAATCCAAACATAAACCACCCCATTACTGATCACAGTGGTGTATTTGCTATTGTGAAGAAGTTAATTTTGGATTCTTTAAAATCGAAATCATCTACCCTCTTTGACTTTCCAGGGCTTTATAACCAGCAGTTACTGAAGTGAATTTCAGGGAGGTAATTTTTCACTCATGCTGTTTTCTGTGAAGCCCAGAGCAAAGCCTGCTCTGGAAAGTGGAGTATGCCAAAGCTACAGTGCCAGCTAAGGCCTTTTCTCAACCTCTTGTTACAAAGTCCTCTTTGAGGAGTTTTTTACCTCATCTTTTCAGCATGTGAGGCACTGGAACAGGTTTTCCAGAGAAGCTGAGGATTCTCCATCCCTGGAAGTGTTCAAAAGCAGGCTGGATGGAGCTCTCAGCAACCTGGTCTAGTGGAAGGTGCCCCTGCCCATGGCAGGGGGGTTGGAACGAGGATATCTTTGAGGCCCCTTCCAACCCAAACCATTCTGTGATTCTATGAAGTACAGAGCATTATTTCCAATTCTGGTGAGCAGTGTTGTCTCTTGGAGACTGCCTCTGAAGAATCTCTCTATGAGTTTTGGAGCGATAACTCTACCCTGCAAAATTTTAAAAAAAAAAGTAGTCTGGTGTTTTTAGTTTTTAAATCAGTACCTGATGCTCCAGGTAATCAGGATTCTGCATAAGATACTTTTTTTCCACTAATTAATAATGGACTGTGAGATCTAACTGGCTGTTAGAAATCCATTGTAGAGTAAGGCCTGGCGCTCGAAAGATTACGTGATGTACAGAAAGCATAAGAACAAGGAAGTAAGGCATAGAACATTGTAGAAAGCAAAAGAACAAGGCATAGAACATTGTAGAAGGCAAAAGAACAATACTATAAAGTATATAGTATAAAGTAAAAATCGCAGACTC
>VWPU01012081.1:0-11702 GCA_013398955.1 Callaeas wilsoni | reverse complement strand
GGCGCTGCCCGGCGCCGGGGCTGTCCCGGCGCCGCTCCTCAAGGCGCGGCCGCCGCTTCCCCGCCCCGGCGCGGGGCCGTCCCTCGTCCCCTCCCTCCCTCCGCCCCGTCCCCGCCCGCCGCGGCAGCCCCGAGCGGGAGGCGGCGGAGGGAGGCGGGAGCCATGCGGGAGTACAAGGTGGTGGTGCTGGGCTCGGGCGGCGTGGGCAAGTCCGCCCTTACCGTGCAGTTCGTGACCGGCTCCTTCATCGAGAAGTATGACCCCACCATCGAGGACTTCTACCGCAAAGAGATCGAGGTGGACTCGTCCCCGTCCGTGCTGGAGATCCTGGACACGGCGGGCACCGAGCAGTTCGCCTCCATGCGGGACCTCTACATCAAGAACGGGCAGGGCTTCATCCTGGTGTACAGCCTGGTGAACCAGCAGAGCTTCCAGGACATCAAGCCCATGCGGGACCAGATCATCCGCGTCAAGAGGTACGAGCGGGTGCCCATGATCCTGGTGGGCAACAAGGTGGACCTGGAAGGCGAGCGCGAGGTCTCCTTCGGGGAAGGCAAAGCGCTGGCCGAGGAGTGGAGCTGCCCCTTCATGGAGACCTCGGCCAAAAACAAAGCCTCGGTGGACGAGCTCTTCGCCGAGATCGTCAGGCAGATGAACTACGCGGCGCAGCCCAACGGGGACGAGCCGTGCTGCGCCTCCTGCGCCATCCTCTGAGGGCGGCGGCGGCCCCGCGCCCCGGCGGACCCGCTCGGGGAGAAAACATCGGGAAAAAAATTCATCGTGTTGGAAATGTGGCTTTTCTCGGCATGTACGTTTCGTCCAGTCTTGGTCATGGCATATTTCCTGTCAGTGTCGGCGGCGGGCGCGGGAGCAGCCGGTCCCGCCGCCCGGGGAGCGGAGCCACGCGGGGAACCCGCCCCGGGACAGCCGCGGGGAGCCCGGCGAGGAGCGGGGCCACACCCCGGGGAGCGGGGCCCACAGCCCGGACACCCGGGGGAGTGGGGCCCACAGCCCGGACACCCGGGGGAGTGGGGCCCACAGGANGAGCGGGGCCACACCCCGGGGAGCGGGGCCCACAGCCCGGACACCCGGGGGAGTGGGGCCCACAGCCCGGACACCCGGGGTGCGGGGCCATCCCGGACACTCCCGGGGGAGCGGGGCCGTTCCGGACACCCCCGGGGAGCGAGGCTCACAGCCCGGACACCCCCGGGGTGCGGGGCCCACAGCCCGGCCACCCCCGGGGTGCGGGGCCCACAGCCCGGACACCCCCGGGGAGCGGGGCCGTCCCGGACACCCGGANCGGGGCCCACAGCCCGGACACCCCCGGGGTGCGGGGCCCACATCCCGGACACTCCCGGGGGTGCGGGGCCGTCCCGGACACCCGGAGGCGCGGGGCCGTCCCGGACACCCCCGGGGTGCGGGGCCCCCGTCCCGGGCGCCGCTCCCCGCGGTCTCTATGCAAGCGGGCGGCGGTGCGGGGCCGTCCCGCCCGGAGAGTTGCACATGGAACTGGGACTGTGACCCGATCGGTGCTGCCAGGCACGGGGCGCCGGGCAGCGCCGCCGATATCCCTGGAATAATGCTCTATTTTGTTTACCTGCTGTATCGGATGGGAGTTTGCAGGAGAGTGGTAGCGTGGTGGTTTTTCTCCTGGTTTTATTTGTTTTTTTTTTTAATCAGCTGTGAAAATGTTACAAATCTGCACAATTTTTTAGGTGTGCGTGTGTGTGTGATTTCGTTGTGGTTTTGGTTTTTCCTTTGGCGGGGGGGGCGGTGGTGCTTTTTGTGCCGAGGGGTTTTGGGTTTGGGTTGGCAATACCTGATTTTGATGACTAGCTCTCTCAAGTGCAAAGACTTCCCATGAGCGATGCAGGGCCAACAGCAGCCCTGTGTCTGTAGAGTGCCTTCAAAACTCAGCTGTTCCAGCCGGTGCCAACCTGTGAAAGCTCCACAGAATCCCATTATCTACTACTCCAAAAACTACTTAACAGTTTCCTTGCAGTAATCACACCGAGCAAGCCAGGACAAAAGGGCCTATTGTTAGTGGAATTTATTTCTCATTTCCATCTGAGCCTTTTAACTGTTATTTCCATGTCTTGCAAGTTCGGGCTTCATTTACTTCAAATTTACAAGAATTTAGCCTTTTGGGATTTTGGGGGGGGGGGGTTTTTTTTTTTTGGTTTGGGTTTGGTTTGTTTTTTTTTTTTTTGTTTTTGTTTCCTTTTTTTTTTTTTTTGGTTCTGGTTCCCTTTGATTTTGTCATGGGATGTGCCTCCAGCCAGCAAAGAAGGAAATCTTATCGTTGTGATGTACCAAGAAAATTCTAACAACTGTCATTTTAATTGCGGACATGCATTGAAGAGATGTCTATCCATTTTAAGAATTTTAATACAAATGCTGTTTTTTAGAAAACAACTTTGTGCATTGTTATGTATCACATGAAACACTGACTTTCACACAGGCTCTTAATCCTGATTTATATCTCAATAGCAATGAAAGGTGGAGGGGTCGATTTAGCTAAGAACAGTGGTTAAAAAAAGACAAGCCACAACCTTGCTGTTTTACCCAATATTTAGTAATTTTTGATGCAGGCTTTTGCTTGTATTCAGGTCCTGGCCCAGTGTGATGCCAACTTGTGAGAAGAAGGCTGTGCTCAGAGGCAGCTCTGGGAAGGAGTGCGGGCTTACTGCAACAGGCCCTGTAAGATTAGGCCCTTTTTCCCTCCTGGAAGCAGCATGGTTTATTGGGGTGAACTTCTAAAGGTCAATTATTTATGAAATTTCAGCTTTTAGTCTCATTGCCTTATCACTTTAAAATTATAAACCAGACCTTTTCGTTTTCTGGTTTGCAGAGGGGCTGGGGTGGGAGGAGACCTGTGCCTCCCATCAGCTGGAAGATCCCAGGAGGTCGTTTACCTGCTTTTTCCTCTCTGCCCCTTCTTTAAAGGTCTGCACACAAAACCTGCAACTCTCTTTTTCCTTCTCCCCCCTATCCCAAGAAGTCTTGAAATTATCTTACATCTCAAAAACAAAGGTTGAGCAGTGATGTGTAAAGAGGTTTTTAATCAGACCAACTGAAAAGTAACTGCCACGATTCCTCTGTGAATCTGGTCATTTCTCCTATTTTAAGCAGGAAAACGTTGTGCTTCGGCACTGGAAGAAGTGTGTAGGGTCAGTTTGAGGCTACGTTTTGAAATCCCGCTGATTGAAACGAAAATCTTCGTTTGTGCTTTAGTCAGAATTGGATACTTTTTGTGGCAATGTCAAGTATGTACTGCAAGTTTGTAAGTGGTTGTGTCCCGAGAGCGTGTTTCTCCTGCTGAGCTCAGGTCTCCTTCAGCAGGGAGCTGCTTGCCACCGTCAGTGGGGCTGTGCCAGGCTCAGTGATGCAAGCCCAGGGAGAGCCAGAGAGGGCTGGGCAAGGCAGCCCACTGCTGCTCCCTCACTGCTGCCTGCCGTCTCCCTCTAACAGACCCTTCATTTACCCCCCGTTTTTAAGTGAAAATTGAAAACCTCATTGCAGCTCATCTTTCAGAAATTCCTAAAAATTCATTAGAAGCCAGAGACTCCCATGCTAGGAAGACAGGGGAGTAACACTTACTGAGAGGGGCTTTCTTTTAACCCAAGTACTGCATTGAAATCTAAGGAAGCTTGACTGCTGCCACATCTGCAGCTTACCAACTGCATGTCTGATGTTTAAGAGAAAATAAATTTACATCTCAGTTACTGCCATGGTTCAACTTTGCCTTAAATTCAATGGGAATGTACAGTTTTAGCACCCAACAGGCCTCGCTCCAGATCAGTGCATTGACAGCAGCCTGATGTGGCTGATAAAAGCCGATATTCCGTGTGCCCTCCCCGGAGACAGCAGATCCCTCACGTCCCCCAGTGCCTCTGCTCCCCACTGCCTGAGCTGTCCTTGAGGAACAAGGCAAAAGTGGGTGTTTGTAGCACACAAAGTCCAGCTTTGCTCAGCCTGGCAGAGCAGCTGGGGGCAGCCAGCTGAGCTCTGTGTTGTGCTGGGCCTTGCTGTGGTACATTCTAGTTTTGGCCAAAAAGGTGTATTTGTGAAACAGTGAAACCTTTAAGCAGCCATGGCACTGTCTGATCAGGGTTTTGAATGTATGTAGGCATTCCATGTTCTCTGACTGGTGAGGACAGTACAAAGTGTAGAGCTCAGTAGTCTGATCTTCCAAATACTCCCAAGTGTTTTGGTGCTTGTTAAACATAGGCCTTGTCTATAAGAAGTCTGTAAAAAATCATCCTGCTTTAACTTGACTGAGTGATAAAAGCTATATTAGCTTCGACACTTGAGGGAAATGTTGTATCAATATAAAGGTACTCTTTATTCCTTTTCCCTGTGGGAATATGTTACACCCGTGTCAATACAGAGGTGGTATATCACTCTCTTCACAGTGAGAATTGCAAATATTTACTTGTTTTGGAAGAAAAATTACATTCCCAGCCAAAATACTTCCTGACATTGCAGAAATTGTGTAAACAAGGCCTTGGTTTAAGGCTGGTCTTGTGACCACATATTTTGCTGTACATAATGATTGTATTTTTAAAAATCCAAGCTTGTTCTATTGCAAGAAAGTGTGTCTGGCATCCCGGTGTCCGTGACTGTAACCGTGCCGTGTGCTCAGCCCCAGCCCCAACGCAAGTGTGCTTCTGCTCAACACGATGCTCAGGATTTGTTGGTCTGATGGTGCTGGAGCTGATGTGGAACTCTGTGGCTGTGGGATCCCGGCGGTTCTGCTTCTCTCAAAAGAATGTACGGCAAGTTGTTTGCAAAGGGCATTTTAAATAAAGGGCAGCTGGCTCTTTATGACTTCCTCACTTGGGTACTCATTGTGTGCAGGTGTTGTTCGGGGTCAGATTTCCTCGAGGAGTGACAAAATGCAGAAACTTGCGTGTTCTTTCAGAATTTTGTGCTAAAAGGAGTGGCACAGGTGCATGGAGTGCGTAGACAGCTCCCACGAGGTAAATGGAAAACAGCTGGAGCTCTGCTGCCGTCGGAAGCTCTGTCCCTGTCCAGGTTTGTACAGCAGCCCAGACACTTCTGAGTGAACCCTCACTGCACCCCTGGGCAGAACTGTTAATGTTCTGGTGAGATCTGAGACCTGCTCTAGAAGCAAACGTGTGTGAGCTCAGTTCCAAGGGGAAATGGTTTTAAATATTGATATTCACAGCTTACAGCCTGTTGCTACAGTGTTTACAGCCTCGTTCAAAATGTGTGTGTCAGAGACCCTCCTTCCTGTCACATTGCTGCAGCAGTGTTTTAGAACCTCCTTTTTGCAGGAATCCAGCGTCTGCCCAAATTGTAGAACTTTGTGTTTGGGGCTGACAGTCTTTGGTAACGTGCGTGCAGCAGATGAGAGGGATCTGCGAGCAAACTTACAGTGCAAAGAGCACAAGATACTCAAGTGAGTTGTAGTGATGAGAAATGGAGTGCAAGTGTGTTGCTGGGGCTGCATGTGTTGGGGTTTTGGGTTTTTTGTTGATTTTGTGTTTCAGTTTGTATAGAGTTTGTTAGTCTATAATCAAAAATCTTGCTGTGTTTCCCAAATAAGAGTCACTGTGTGTGTGTGTGTGTGTGTGATCTGACTTCACTGCGGTTGGAATCAAAGTTCCTCCCTTTCCACAGATGATCTCACCTCGGTGATCTCAGTTCTGGAGCGTTCCTTATGGGGCAGTCCTTATGGAACAGTCACTGTGGTGCTGAAGGAACCCCCAGCAAAACCTGGTCAATGATGATGAGCAGAGATGTTCCTGCAGAAAGCTCCAGAGCAGCCATCCCATTTTCTCTGTGGCTGTTGCAAATTCCTGAAGGGTACAACTGCCCCAGCGAACACCGGGGCCGCTCTGCTGCTGTCCATGCCAGAGGTGCATATTGTGTGTAAAGCAAGTACTCAAATCCTTAATCTGCACTATCCAACGAGTCCCAGATCCTACATAAACCGCTGTAAAATTAGAAGTCAGTTAACCAGAACTTGCAAGTTGTTCAAGTAAGTCTTAAAATATTGAAAGCAGCTGTTCTGTATTGACTCTGGTTTTAGTTTTGGCAGTCTTGGGTCTTTTGGAGGTTTGGGTGAAGAGCAGAATGATCAAGAAGCCATAGCTTTGTTTTGTAGTCCTTGACAGAGAGATTTTTAGGAAAATGGTGCCTGACATGTAACTTTAGTTTCAATGGTTTAAACCCTATTTATTTCTGCAAAGTTCTGTAAGGGAACATTATAAAAAGTGCTTAGTTAATAGATTTCATGTCCAGGTACAGACAGATCCCAGATATTTCTCCTCTGCTTGACACACTGATAACAATTGTGCAAGAAATGCTGCAGCAACAAGACTGGACAGAATGATCAAAAAATTGCTGAAGTTTTTGCCTTTTGATACAATCACGTTCATTTGTTACACTAGGGTGAAAGGGGATGTTTTAGGTTGCTTTTGAGGATGGTTGTAGATGGATTTCCGGGTGAAAACTAATCTGAAATCAAAGTTGGCTGTTCTTTCCTCTGAATCAGGTGTTGCAAAAGGTACAGGTCAGTATTTATAGCAGATGTCCCTTCCCAGTTTCCCACTTGTGGGTACATTCCGCTAATTCTTTATTTCTGCAGTGTTTCTACAGTTATCCCAATTTCAGCAATCACGGGGACGTGTCGTATCCACTCTTGTCCAGAGAGGTAGCTTGAAAGAGAAATCTCTGCAGATATTCCAAAAACACTTTCTGTAGAAGCATAAAATAGATTCATTTTAGAGATCAAAACTGCATGTTTCTGTGGTCCTTAAAAACACAAAACGTGCCTCGTGTTTAACTGCCTCTCTGGGTGGTGGTGTGTTCCCCAGGTGTGCTGCCTTGGGCTCCTGGGGTGAGCTGCAGCCGAAGGTGTGTTCGGGGTTTCGATGTCTGTGCCCAGAGGAGCTCTGGGGCGTTGCACAGACACATCCAGGACATTCGGTGTGTGAAACTGCACCTCCCCTGCCCGGTTAGGAGAGACAGTGATCCCGAGCAGCAGCACAGGGCTGACGAAACCCTGGCTGGGCAGGGTGGGGATCTGCCCTGTAGGACTGCGGGGTGGTTTGTGGGGTGGGGCTGGAAGCAGGACACGCGGTGCCAGGTTCCCCAAATGCCAGACACGACTGTGTGGCAGGGCAGGGAGCAGGATGTCTTGCTGGGGGAGCTGGGGAGAAGATGGGCTCCGTTCCTGTTTTGGGTGTAAAACATCCTTTTGTGTGTATGTATTATGGATTTACTGGTTTTTTCCCTCCTTACACTGCTAAGCAGATTCAAAAGGGCAAAAAACATTTGTACAACGTGTGTTCTCCACCAGGGATGAGTTTGATGTTTAGACTGAGCTTCCCTATACCACTAATCACCAAAATCTCTTTTAAGCTGTGTGGAACTTTAAAGTGATGATTGTTGCGATGTGGCTCAGGGGAGTTGGGAGCTGTGTGTGCTGAAGGATGAGATTAGCAATGATTTTATCCCCTGAATGACCTACAGCAGTATCATGTACCCCCATTTCATATGGGGACTTTGCTACCGAGTTTACTGATCACTACCAAAGTTAAGATGAAAGCATGCTAACAAAGTGCTTGAGTAATTGAGTTTCTAATGTTTGCAATCCTGATTTCCCTTCTTTTTGGGATACTCTGCTGCATTCCAGATTGGCTGTCTATTTTCTGCTGGGTTTCTTCTTTCAAATGTTATGTTTGCTTTAGTGTGGGTTTTGCTTTCCCTTTGGTTGTTGGATCTTTTGGTTTCTCCTTTAATTAAACGAAAAAATAGAGGAGATTCACATCTGAGTTGCCGTACAGCACAAGCTGCGCAGATTCCAGAAATACATGCCATGTCTCCACATATTTTTGCAATAAAGTTTAAGGAGAACACTGTATGTTTAAGGTATTTCCAAGGCCTGGACTCTCAGCAGAGAAACAGCTCGGAAAAGATTATTTCCAAAAGAACTGGGTCAGCCTGGAGTGAATTAGAGTTCACAGATACTGAGGCATTTATTCCCTTACAGCATTACTGTACTTCAGCCTCTGCAGTGACAGTTACAGATTGCTGAGCATAAATATTTATGCGTATGTACAAAGTTGTATCTGGTATCCACAATTTGGGAAACATCCGCATTTTTCTACTTCTAGCACAGAAAATTAGGAACTGTGTGCCTGCACTCGCTGAGTATCAGAGCAGTAGCACAGAAATTGAGGTGTGTGTTTATTTAGCCAATTATAAGCACCTAAAGAGAGTTTTCTGGATTCTCTTCAAGCACTTTTGACCTGGCACAGATTAGTTCTCACCACTGCTAAACAGAAGGTCCCCGTGGTGATTAAAGGTGCGAGGCCTTGACCTGTCTGACCCGTCTGGTTTGTGGGCAGCTCTGTCTGCGAGGGAAGCAGGCTTGTGTCACCTCTGTGTCCCTGCAGCGGGGACAGGGAGCCAAACCTGTCTGGTGAACTGCAGGGAGCTCAGGGACAGATATTCCTGGACTCTTTACCGGCTTTGTGAGACTGGGGTTGCTCAGTGTGCACCTGGTGGCAGCTGGTCCAGGTGTGGAGAGGCGCCGAGTCCTCGCTCGGGTTTTCAGCACCCAGTAGTTAACAGCAATTAACTGACGAGGAACTGGAGTTCATCTGGAAAACATGTTCGTGCATACTCATATGGAGACATAAACTGCGTTACTCCAGGATGTAAACACACCTAAACCAATGTGTTAGGTGTTCCCAGTGCCTAATATAGAATTGTTACTATAAATTCATGACTGAAGTTCTGTTTGTGCACTGACTTAACACTGTTTGAATTTGAACATGACATATTCTCTGATTCTGTGGATGTGTCCCTAATTCTCCATTCTTTTGTAACCCATTGAAATCAGAGCCTTATTTAAGCAAATTTAACCACAGCCTGAATTTAAATGTCACATGCATGTAATAGTGTGATTTCTTTTTTCCTTCTAAGAGTTGTGATTTCAATGTAAAAGAAAGCCTTCCTTCCCCTGTGCCTTTAACTGAATTCTCAGATGTCTATAGTGTAAACTTTAATTTATTTTTTCCCCTTCCTATCAGTGTTTTTTAGCCTGAGGTGACACTGTTTATGTAAATTGTGAATCTATCTTTAAATGCCAACAGGTGTATTATAATTGTTTTTATATGTTGTTTCAAAAGCCAGCGATCCTGTGGAACACTCGCGGTAGTGGCCAGCCAGGAAGAGGAGGGTTCGAAGCTGTGTGCCCTGAGAGGGGGCCCGGTGGGATGAGCAGCTGGAGCAGCCCTGGGGAACATCCATCCCCACCTCGGAGCAGGGGTGGAGGCTGCATCCCGAACACTCCCTCTGCAGCTGCTCGGTGCTGAATCAAAGAGCAGAAGTTAGACAGAGCCGTCACTTTATTTTTTGGATTTTTCAGTGGCTGCCAAGAGCTACATAAGCCCCTGAACTATGTCAGAACTGGAGGGAGAACAAAGGTGCCCTGAGTTTGCCTTTCCCTCCTGCCCTGCTGCCTCCTCTGCACTCAGGAGCTTTGTGAGCCTCCGAGTCTGAGGGTCACTGCACGGCTGTGTGGTCACATAGGTGAAAACATACATATTCCAAAATTTAAAAACCCCCACGATTTTCAGCTCTATCCTTCAGGAAGCAAGACTGCTGTGTTGCCTTGGTGTGAGTACTAGACTGTAGAGACTTGCAGAAGGATGAGTTCCTTTGGGGGGCCCCACCCTCCCCTCTGCGTAAAACTGGATGTACTCTCTGGGAGCCAGAGGTTGGATGGAAAATGTGTGATGTGAGTAGACTCGAAATTGAATTAATTAGAAACTCTTACAATTTTTAGTCACTTGAAACGGGGTCAATTTCAAATCAATCTCTTTGCAAGATGAAACACACTGACTTCAAAACCGGCTTTTGTGGTGATACATCACAGCACTTATCAAATTAACAAAGGGCTGAGCCAGCAGGTAACAAGGTACTCAGCTGGGCCTGAGCTTTCTTCCAAGGACAGGTATTATTTTTAAGTCTAATAACTACCCTTATGGAAAAAGCAAATATTTTTTTTAAACCCTCAGGACAGGTTCAATCTGAAAAACTGTGATTGCAGGACTCAAGGAGGATTATGGTAATTTATTTCAATTAATTCAATGCAAAACAGATTATAGATCACTGTGCTTCACCATCTTGTGGAAAATCTAGCATTCAAAATGTAGCATAATCAGATTTTGATTTATGCAAGCTCTCTCTGGAAGACGCTATGCCAGTCTCTTGTTTTGCAGCGATGGGAAGTTGATGTTTCCCTGAGGAGGGGTTTCTAGCAAGGCTGGGCTCAGCTCTGGCCGCTGGGCTGGGGCTCCGGGAGGGCAGAACTGCCCTCCTGAGCAGGACAGCTCTGCCAGCCCGCACAGCCGTGCCCGCTCCAGAACCTGCAGCCCGACGGTCCGAGCCAGCTGGGCACCATCCCGAGGGGCTCTGCTCTCAGCACTCGGTGCTCTGCACGGAGAACTTCGCGCAGGCATCGGCTCAGCTGTGGCCAGCAGAAGCTGGGGAGGCGGGGGGCACAGAGCAGCCGCGGCCGCTCGCCGTGCGCGGGGTCTCGCTGCGCCCCTTCCCCTGCTCCCTGCTCCTGCGTGTGCCCCCTCCCTGCAGCGGTACAAGGGAAGCGTCTGAAGATCTCGGGACACTGCTCAGCTTCCTCAGCTCCCCCTCTTCACACACACACACACTTCGGCTTCCTGCAATTCCACCCCCCCAGAAAAAAATACAACGGTTGCAGTCGCATTGGGGGGTGCTGGGAAGGAAGCGCACGGTACCACTGAGCTTGGGGTGCGTAAATGCTCTGTTTGGCTGCAGCCGCCCCGGTTCCCCTGTGACGCACCCCAGGGGCTGGGGGGCTGCCGAAGTGCCCCCGGAGCCGGGGCACGGCCTGCCCGGGCAGGGTGGAGGATGCAGGGCACCGGTGCTGGATGGCTGGCTCGAGGTTTACGCAAGGGTTATCAGCAATGAACATTTCCAATCACTGTCGTGTCAGTCCTTGCTCATTTCACGGCGTGCAGAACAGGTGCTGTGTGACAGCAGCTCGGCCTGATCTGAAAGAGAGCCCAGGGGAGGAATCGCAATGCCCTCGCCTGGCTGGGCCCTGCGGTCCTCAGGCTTTGTGCTATAGCGAGGGAACTTACAAACGCTAATTTTAAGCATAAATGCTGATTAATGCCCAGGGCTTAAGCTATTCAATGGGATGAGACGCAGTCACCACACTGCTGACTTCCCTTTGGCTGTTAAAAGGTTTATGGTTATTGAATTAGTTGTAACACAATGCTAAATAACTTTATATATTCATTGTTTATGGGCTACTAATTTCTACTCTTTGTTGATCATGTTGAATACATGCCTCTTCTGTATGTTTTTAGGCATGTGTGAGGCAGCAGGGCTGGTGCTCGGGTTTCACTCTCATCTCCAGGTTTCCCACAGGCGATTTCCAGCGCCCGGGTGTTCGCAGCACCTTCTGGTGCTACAGCTCCGTAACATCAGGCTCCCACGTGGGCTCCTGGAGCCGTGCCGGCTGCAAAGCCCTTATTGTGCGCTGGTGTCGGGAGATGCTGGTTCTTTGTGTGAGGCTCGCTGGGCAGCAAGTCCAAGCTGCGGCAGCTGCCTTTGCGGGCCGTGCCCCCCGCAGCCCGCGCCCCCGCACCCCATGCCCTCGGAGCCCGTGCCCCCCG
>VWPU01012080.1:230000-294648 GCA_013398955.1 Callaeas wilsoni | reverse complement strand
CGGCGCGGCGCGGCGCGGCGGCGCAGCGCGGGCGGAGCGGCGGCCGCATCCTGCACGGGGCTCGGCTCTGCCGCGCCGAGGCTCGTTGGGCTGCTCATTTCCCTCTGGTTTTCCTCAGCGTGGAGAAGGATATTGTGGGTTAATCTTCACCGATAGCATCATCCGAACTGCCCGCGGTTTCTGCTCTTCGCCCTCCGCTGGGAAGTTACTGAAGCAACGGAGCATGGTCTGGAGTTGAAAAGAAACAATCAAACCCCTTGGGTTGGTTTTTAAAAATTTTTGTGTATGTTTTTAGTTTGAGAAGGGGTGTTTGTTGGTTTTGTTTTTAGCGAAGTAATTTACAGTTTTCAAAGCTTTGCCATTAAAGACTTAAAAACTTGTCTCCCCATGGTCTTCCTCTGGCCTCGTTTACAGTATGTTGACATCTGTAGATTAGTGTTAGTAAGGTACAAAGTACATGAGGCTAGTAAATGACCCAGGTATAACAGGCCCATAAACCCAAACTCTCTACATTCCTTTTCATTAAAAGAAGCCCAGCAATTCTGATTTTTTGCCGTCTTTGAACTAAGTTCTTTTAATAGGCATGGGCACATCCGATATTTCCTTAGTCTTTTTTCTCCAGCACAGATAGACATGTGGAAATCACTGCCATTGTAGAAAGCAGAATAAATAACCCTTTCTTTTCCCCCGAAGGATCTTCTCAGCCACATTTGTAAGAAAAGCTCAATGTTTTTTCCTCTTTGTTCTCCTTGTGAGAAGTATCACAGGGAAGGAGCAAGGGGTCAGTTTGTACAACTTAAAATACATTTTCATAGCAGAGTCAGAGCTTAATCTAGTATATAAAATGTCCTTCCAGGAATGCAATGATTGGAAGTTTTTTTTTAGCACACGTAAAACTGTGGAAAGAAGGCAAATTATTAATAATTGGGAAAAAAAATCCAAAGAAGACTAGCAATAGCAGAAGTATCCTTTTTCCCTGCTTTATTTAGCAAGCAAGCTGTAGGTGGCTGTATCTTAGTAGTTTATAAACAATACAGAGACATAAATCTTTTGGACTGAAGATGTAAATTAATTCCACGAGTAAAACAAAATACTGTTTTAATAAAGTGAGAATTTTTTTTACATCATAACCAGTTCACAGAGCTGATCAAATATGTAGTACCCAGGAACGTGCCAGCTTCTAGCCCACTCTCCATTTTCATGATTACATGATTACACAGTTATTAATGGCACAGCTGTAAAATGCTTCCATATACCAATGGCCCCTGGCATTAGTGTTCGTTAGGCAGACAGGTAAAGACTGTTAACAAGTGATTCAGCACCAGCAAAACTATTTTGAATACAGTGTTTAGAAAAATTAGTATCTGTGCACAGTGGGTGTTTGGAACTGCCTCTGACAAGCCTGTGTAGCTGCCCCTGGACCTTCAGCTCCACAGCACAGACGAACCTTTACCATCCACTGTAGAGCCCGTACTTTCTCGGTGGCTGCGCAGAATTCCTGTGGGTTGATGTGCTGTGCTGCAGCCGCTACCTTAATTGATCACATAGCTCAAAATAATTAAACTAACCACAGCCTAAGACTTTGTCTGAGGGAAAAGTCATGTATCTGTAGATTTTCTTTCTTCGCGGATTGCTATTAACAATGCACATTATTTGTATCATTGTCCAGCAATTCTTGGTATCTTGAACAGATACAGATGACTTATGGTATTACAATGCAGGTAGAGTTGGTAAAATATAATTTAAGTACTTGTCTTTGCTATTCAGGGATACTTTGTCACTCATAAAACAGAAAATAGCAAATATATCTCTGCATTATTCCTATAGCTTGTATGTATGATTTTTATCTTCTATAAATTTGAGCAGTGCTTCAGAAGTAAAACCAACTGGTAGGACCCAATCCACCTTTTTTCTAACATTAATTTCAGTGACTTTAAAGACATTCAACAGGCAAATATCATGGGCTTTTTCCTTTTGTTAAAATGCAGAAAATTAAGGAAAGCCCATTTTCAAAAAATGGATGCATACTGCAAATTAGTGAAATATATAACTGCATCTTAATTTTTTTTTCCTAAATTTTGTGGAAATGTACATTTTTAAATCATATGTTAACATTTCAGTAAAATTTTATTAAACATAGCCAGGCAAAAAAATATATATATATTCCTATGGTCGGTCTGTGTTTAAATCATCTGCAATATTTTGTTAAAAGGCTGAACAAGATTTCAGCTTATTTGTTTATCAGCAGTAACCCTGGACCTGTATTTTTCAGGACCTGAAGGCATAATGCTTTCTCATATTTTTAATCACTCTCTGATTGCATAAACATGTTGACAAAAAATGATTTAGAAGCAATCTCAGCTTCAAGTTTTGCGAATTTATAACTGAACCGAATGGTTAATCATCACAAATTCTCTCATCTTTTACAGTAATCTCTGATACTGTAAGCTGTCAAAGAGTAATTCAGAACAAAATCTTAGACTAATTTCCAGATGAGAGGAGTAGCACCATAGGCATAAACAATACTGTTAGAGAGAATTACTGAATTCTTTATCAAGAAGTGTGTTCCTAATTTCATTGCAAATATTCTCAACAGGATAAGAGCTTACTTTCTAGGTGATTTCTCGAACTTAAAGATATTTTTTCCTCTCAGACACATCTACCTGTGAGAGACTCTGTATATGTACTCCCTATTTCTTTTGTCCTGCTTTTGTTTTCTCATAGGAAGAAGAAATAATCTTATGAAAAGAACATAAGGAAATGGCTTCAGACAAACCCAAACCAGTATTTACTTGTGTGTGTGAGTATTTTCAACTTGCTAGAATAGAGGAATTAAATGAAGATTCTTGATACTCTTTTTATTAAACTGTCTGGTGACTCCCTTGCTCCCCTAACCCTCATTTTCCAGTCCACCAACCAGAGATAGATTATGTGTTTACCCTACTGTGATGTACTGAGGCTCAATAACTTCGTGGTTTTGGATGTTCAAAGAAGCAAGTTCGAGACCCTCTTATAAAAAAAAAGAAAATAGCACAAAATAGAGTAATTGAATTTGAGACAACTTTTAGAGGAGTATCTTTCCAAGATATTTTCACACATGTTATTTCATCCAGGAATCATGCATGTTCCTTTTTGCATATGGTTCTTAAAATTTTGCAGTTGTTTTTAATCAAAATTATCTAGTTTAATGAATATTATCTAGTTTGCTTCCATTTCAGTTTGTCAGCTCAAAATCCTGTGTGTCTGGCTGAGCAGTCAGAAGACCTTTAGCTCACAAAATGGGCAAGATCTCTTCAGCACATAACTATTTGAATGTTAGTCTGGAAACTTCCAAAGTTTAATACATTGAGGAAAACTTTGAGAAAGAACCAAAATATTTCCTAGCTTCATATAGCTATTTCATGATTTTTTTCCCCCAAAAACTTCAAAGGGGAAAAATGACAAGGCACAAGATTTTCAAAAACATTAATGGAATAAGGTTTTTTATCTAACCCTAGACACAGGAATGTTGAAGTTAAATGTAATGTGCCCTCCATTTATGTAGGCAGTAAGATATAGTGTGTTGCCATTCAAATTTGTGTTTGTTTGTCTTCAGAAATACTTTTGCTCATGTTTGCTAAATATCTAATTATGAGGAATTTGTTTGTTCACACATTTTAAAGAGCTCACAATTTATGCCTTTGTGAAGTTAAAGTATTTTTAATACTGTCAGTTTGAAAGGCCAAATAAAAGTATGTGTTTCTACCCACTCAAGACCCTGTGTAGAATTTCTGGCTTTACAAAATGTTCATTGCACTGATTTGTCATTAATATTGATTCAATAAGAACAACTGAAAGAGCTCATCAATAAAGTCGAAGCAAGAGAATCCATGACCCTAGGATAAATACAGAGCTTTCCTTTTCCCATCCACTTCAATTCCTAAAGACATTAATTTAAAGATCTTTTTTAAAGAGTTTTGAAAGCAATTGCTCAATCTTAATTTATTACAGAGCCAGGATCTTGCAAAACCTCCAATTTTGGTATTATTGCTGTAGAAACAAGTATTTAAAGCTTGTAGGTGCAAGAAGGATTAAGCACTGTACTGTAAAAATAATGTAGAATACGGAAAATAAAACAGAGAGAGTGGACAGTATTAATGTAGTTATTGCAAAGATTGCTGTTTACGCGTGCAGAAAGCTCTGTATTGAGCAGATAGGCTTTACAGGTTATACAGATTATGTTACATGAGCAGGCTCTCATTTCAGCATCTGTGCATCTCCTAGGATGACAGGGCAGGACTTAAACCAGCTAAGGTAAATATTAATCCCGTTTGACCTTGTGATACTCTTAAATGATATTTTGTGTTGCTTGCTGTTCAAATGAGCATGCTGAGACTGCATTTTTCCAGACTCCTCATGATGAAAGTTAGCCTTTCAGGATTCTTTCTTTGCACTGAGTAGTTGCAGATGGTGGTCTAGAAAAATCAGTATTTGTTTAGAAACTCTCTTTTCAATCAGCCTTTTCAAAACAGACAGAAGAAGATTTAACAAATAACAGACAAGCAAAACAAAACACTCAGAAGACTAAAAGAGGTACACATGTATGTAAAACCAAACACTGAATTCAAAATAATTTGACAAGAAACAGGTGCTTGCAGGTATATGTGGTTCTTGGTTTTGTAGTGATACACTGACTAATGGACACATCATTGATCTTGCTTATGGGCATTGCTGTCTTTAGTTTGTTGCTCGTTTAAGCCTTGTTGCATGGGATAGACAGCTAGGGTATTTTTTTGTCTGTATCCAGATAAGTGAAGAAAAACAAGTTAGAAAATCAAGGCACAGGTGGACTGCTGTTATCACCTGGAAACATGATGAAAATCCTGTACTTGATTGCCTTCAAGCCCTATGTAGTAAACATGATTATAAATTTTTATTATTAATAGCACACTTTACCAGAATAAAAAAATTCACAAGATACCCTTTAATAATTTTCAGAATTTAATCAACTTTCAGGATAATATTCAATTTAAGTTTGTGCAACTGCAACCATTATTCTCGCTGTTCATTTTATGTATGAATCATAAGCTGTAAAATCATAAACAGTTCCTATTGTTGCAAAACCCTATGCTTGCTTGTGCATATCTTTCAGTACATAGCAAAGCCTTAGACTTTGACACCGTTCCCTCATCACACAGCACCACCCATTAATTAGCATTACTCACATTAGTGAAAATGAATCAACATTAAAAAGCCTGAAACACAGAGCTTCAGACTAGGTTACTACAGATCATGCCACAATTCTGCACTGAGTTAGCACTGGAGGCTATCACTGCCCTGATATGTTGCACAAGTAAGAGTTTTATTGTCTAAAGACAGCTCTGAGGAATTTGCATGCATAGGTAGCTGAATGGCACGAGGCAGGCTCTCCATGCAGGAAGCTGCAGAGCTCCTTCCCTAAGGCAGGCTCAGCGAGTGTCACACGCTAGAGAGCTCTTTGCAGAGGAGATGCTTCCCTGACCAAGGGAGCAGACCTGACAGGGCGTTGCTGGGTGCCGTGGGTGACACATGGCCTGTGCAGATGGTGATCTCCAAGACGTGTGTCAGCACGGCACAAGGGTTACCCCTGTGGGTATTTGGTGCAGCTTCTCGCCCACGCTGTTTGCTTTGTACAGCAACAGTTCCACTGGTACTGCAGCCATGGAACAAGGTCCTTTGTGCTAGGGAGAAAATCTAATCTGGTTTAAAGAACAAACAGAAACAAGACTGATATATATTATTGCAGCTAATTAGCAAGCAAATTCTGGAGAAGTCTGTGTGGAACTATGCTCTTTGAAAGGTCTTAGTGGGAAGAAAGAAATCTCAGAGGTTTCAGTGATAAAATGCTGAAGAGTTATTTACTGTAGGTGAGGTGGAAGACCCTTGCAGAGTTTTTAGCTATACTGTTTGGATTTCAACAATGTTTTTAATTAAAAAACCTATTCTTAGGGTCGTGTGGCTAAGAGAAAATACACCCTTTCCTTTAGAAACTACATTTCTGAACAGTTTGCAGAGTAGAGTTTGAAGAGTGAGACCTAAATGTTTTTAAAATAGCAGATGTCAGTTCATGCCTGGGTACCTGTTATTTGTAGTCCTCCACTTGTGAGAATTCTGACATGAAATAGAAAGAGAAGGGTTATCAAAGACATTTATGAGCACAACAAACAGCAACGTTCAAGACACGGTCATGAGAGAAAGGACATTTTTGTAACCCTCTTCATTCCTAAATCAGAGAGGTCCACTAATATAGCACATTTGTTGAAGATTTTGTATGCAACCTTTTCCACTGCATGGTGTACCAAGTTTGGCTGACTCTTGAATTCCAGGAGATTAGACTCAGCCAAAGAAGAACAGAGCAGAATTAGCTGCCTTGTGTGATCTATGCCAACAAAACAGACATCAGCTTGACAAATGCCAGTCTGATAATCATCACAGAAAGCCAGACGCAGAAAAGCAACAAGGTTAAAATTTTTTAGGACTGTTTAACAAGACTTTGGTTGCAGTCTCATTGTCAGTGAAGATGCTGTGGCTATAGCAGAGAATGAATTCATGAAAACATTGCAACAGTTTGAATTGCATTGTCTGCTTTGTGCCAGTTCTAAGTGAATATTATTCTCCTCACCATCAGCTGTGCCATAGCCTTCTAGAGCATTGTACTGTCAGAGGAGGAAATATGAGAATTTTATTTTCTCAGACCATAATATCAAAAACTTAGATGAGAGAAAGTAGTCTTTTGGCACTTGTGATCCCTCTTCTTTCATTATGATTTTTTTTTACAAGTTTCATCTCATATGAGCTTTTCCACAGACTTCTCTGCTTAATGAAAATTATTCATTAAAATATTACTCTTTTAAATTGAAGTTACAGAAGACTTTTAAAGTTAAGAAATTAATTTCACACCTTTTTGGCAATCATTTGCTTTTACTGTCCTTCATTTTGGACTTTGGCCATAGGCACTCCAAAGACATGCATCTTACCTTTGACATTGGAAAGGTGTTCTCAAAATTAATTTTTTCAACCTTTCATTTCAAAGGGAAAAAAATAGGAGATAGTGGAGTCCAGCTAACAGATAACTGGAAAACAGTTCTGAAATGTAGGGCTATCACAAATATTGAAGGAAAATGCCAAAATCAAGAAGTGAAGGACTAGTGATAAATCCTAAAAGGGTAGAAGCATAAGAATTCATAAGCAGACTTCTTAATTAGGAGGGATTATTAATATCTTATAAAATCCACTGTGTATTCTTAGATCATTTAGCGTTTCAGCATAAACAAAAGAAAACAAACAGTAATTGCCTTATACTTCTGAAATCCTTTTGTCAAAAGGCATATGGCAGAAACAGAGTGGAAAATCACATTATCTAAAGGCTGCCAATGAAATCAAGAGATCTGCTATCACTTAAAACAGTAAAAAGTTTTTCATTTTGAATGACAATTGATGTTTTCTGCTGTGCAAATGTTACTGCATCTTCCCTGAGCCAAGAAATAGGAGTAATGATTAATTTTGTGTAACTATTAAACTTTACTTCAGAGGGGAAAAAAAGGGAAGAGGGGGAAAATCCCTGCGGCTGATCAAATCAGAATATGGCACTCTGAGGTCTGAGGTCAATAGTCAGAGAGGGCTTTTTTTGTTACTAAGTTACCTAGGATTTGATTGGTTTGATCCTCCTTTGACATGTAATAGAATATCAGAACTTTATCAGAAGGAATTTGCCATTTAATTTTATTGCCACCTATTCCCATTTAACAGAACCTTGAGGTTAAATTCTGAGTTTGTCTACCTGACCTAGTTAGCTGCAGAGTGAATGTTCTTTGTTCAGTCAGTGTACCACTAGGGTTGCAACTGCTGTATCATAGAGCTCAGTAAAACATCCTGCTCCTGCGAGGTGCTGAGTGAGACTGTCGCACACAGAGCATATTCATTTCTCCTTATCTTTGGTGCAGTAAAGGACGTTTAGAATTTTACAGGAATAAATCCAACAATATTGGACATAGAGTGGCTAAATATTCCATGTGTTAAAGAAAATTAGTGTGTTGTTATAAAACATGTTTGTGCCCAGAATTCTTGCAAATTGTCATAAACAGTGATTTACAACTCACTTACGAGAAAAGCTGTAGCAAGACAGCACAATGTTGCCAATATCCTGCAGATCTGACACAGCACGGTTTCTTTTGCATGGCCTGTACCTGCAAGATCATGCTCTGCTGCACAGGCTTTAAGACGTAAGGGATTCTTGGATCCGTAGTGTAAATTTACATATGTGATAGACAATAAATCAAGACTAATAAAATACATGATAAATTTTTACAAGTAATGGAAAAGCTTACGTGAAAAATCAAAGAATATTGAATTGAGTTGAAGTTTTACCTGCAAACGTATCTTTGCCAACAAAAATACTGTGCATTGTAGATCAGGAAAGTGTAGTACATGGTATTTAGTGTAACTGGCAAAGCAGCAAAGGATATCATTATAGCACAATAAATAACCCTATAGTATAAAGCCTGATATGACTGTTTATATCGTCAGGGCAAATATGGAGCTTTAAAGCTTTTTCACAACAAAGTCCTTATCTATCTATCTATCTATCTATCTCTCTCTGTATAAGAGCACTTTTTTTTTTTTTTCCCTGAAAACCTTGAAAGATTATAATAATGGTTTAAAATAAGTAACTTTCAATTTTTCTTTTGTGGTCACCAATTCCACTTCTCTAAAGAACCTCATAAACACAGTGGGCCCAATGCCAAAACAAAAATTAAATGCTCATGTGACACCCAAGGGAAGACATACTTTAACTATGAAGTATTCTCACAAGAAGCCTCATAAACCCTACATGAAAGTGAATGATCTAGAGTTTGTGGCATTAATGTTTGTTGCTTTGACAGGACTGTTTATCAAAATAACTACAATTTTCAAAGAAAGACTACTTAATTTTTACTATATTGCTTTTTTTGTTGGAAAGGAGCTATAAATAATAAGTTCACTAAGTTTTGGGGGTAGTTTGCAGTCGGTCTAGTTTGTTCCACAGCAGTCAGTTAATCCCTTCAAAGTATCATCTATTCTCCAGTTCATTATTTTCTCTAAGCGTAGATGGAATATATTAAAGCTATGTGGAAGCATTTAAAAAGAAAAAAGGTTGGAAAAGAACAGTACCCTGCATGTCAGCCCTTTAGAAAACTGAAAAAAACAGATGCTTTGTTGTATTGTTTTCGCAGAATGCTTCTACTGTCCTTTCCTCTTTTCCTCATCTACTGTATTTATCTCTTTTTCTTATACTCATTTAAGAAACTGCATTTAAAAAGCAAGTCAGGTTACATTTGTCGGGTATAGCTGCACTCATATTACTCTGATATTCTCTAGCTGCTCTTTACTTTTGTTGCTTTTTGTTGATTTATAAGAGCTGGCTGTAATTTGGTAGCATGCATTTTAAAAGAAGTGGCAGTTTAACATCAAAAGACACAGAAGCAGTAAAGGTCTCAGACTTGCACAAAGTTTCCACATACACAATATACTATTGTTTGTACTGCATATGCATAACAATTGTTTGAAAGTATTCAGCCTTGCTTGCCAATAACTTCTCAGTCATGTGTATGGGCCTAGACCTTTTACATTTCGAGTTTTCTATTTGGTCTGCTTAGGGAGATAGAGGGAAAATTCATCATGGACTTCAGTGAGATCTGGATTTCACTCGCAGTGAGTAAGAAACATAACAGCACCAAACAGAATATATGCAACACAGTGGCATTAAATCTCAGAGTACTGTGCCAGATCTCCTAGCATAATTTCCTTTTATTTGCAGCTAACAGAAAAAATATAAAAGTATTTCAGAAGCTTGCAAATTTCACTCCAAAGTATACAAGAAAATTCTTTGATTTGTTGCATTCTGCAGGTATCAAGACATATCTTGCTCAGTCAAGGAGCGTGCAGAAGAATATATGGAAAATACAGTTGGTTGTAAACAAGGGAAAATATTTGAGGCCATGTTTAAATACTCAGCATCTCAGTGTGTTTTACAAAGAGAGGTAGAAAAGAATTCTGTCTTCTTTTTTACTGGGAGGCCTGAGGCATTTGAGTTCAGTACTTTTCTGCTTCAAATCTACAGGTGAGACTTTTCTGCAGGTCCCTGAAGTTACGGTTGCCTGTGCGTTGAAGATCACTACAGGCTGGGGTGGTTGCCAACAAATACAACTCCATGATATTGCAGTTCTGAAAGCTATGGTTCCCTTTTGTATGCTTTCCTCAGCTGTTCTTCTATAGTCAACAAGACTTGCCTAACGGTAT
Source organism: Callaeas wilsoni (assembly GCA_013398955.1). Taxonomy (NCBI): domain Eukaryota; kingdom Metazoa; phylum Chordata; class Aves; order Passeriformes; family Callaeidae; genus Callaeas; species Callaeas wilsoni. The sequence continues at coordinate 284,352 of VWPU01012080.1, read as the reverse complement.
CAGTTTCCATAGGAGCCACCCCATTAAGAAAAACTAGAACTGTGGAATAATGCCTTTTGCAGCGGTATCCAAAATACTCTTCATTAGGAGCTGCACCAGGATTAAGACTGAAGTCTGGAAGAATTTTACTACTGCTTACAGTGAAATCAGAATTTTGCTGAGTTTAATATAACATAATCCAGGCCAGGATTTATGGACGCCCTGCATGCTGATACTAGGCAGCACCAAGCTGTATTTAATCAGATAGGGAGTGGAAACTCAGAGCATGCTGTCTATGGTAAGTAGCTTCAATAAACAGTGCCTTTTAGTATCTTTATAAACATCTTCCACCATCACTTTAGACAAAGAAAAAGCTCTGCACCCTCAGCTTTATTAATATCGTTAGTTGGTTTTTGTTTTGCTAAATAAACTGTATCCTCTCTGTAGAATTTTTTCAATAACCTCCCAGCTTCATGGATCAGCACTCCAATCCTTCACCTCCTCTGTTCAGATCTCTTTGCCATTGCAAATACTTAGTTAACACTACCTGACTGCTAAGAAGTTAAAAGATCAACTGTTCTACCCAGAATATAATACAGTTGTCATAGTTATGAGCTCTCGCAACCTAGATTTTCCAGCAGTCCATATCTGATATTTGCTTGTTCCACAACCTTTGACAAATCGCTTACCTTTACAGATTCACAGCTTACATATCTGAAAAGCAGATCTAGTAATAACTACCTACTTTTCACAAGTGTTGAGGGGATTAATTAGTCAGTGTTTGTCAAGCATTTAAAATCCCTTAGATGAAAGGCACTAAATTTAAAAAGTATTTTGACTCAGAATTTTAAATGCTAGAATTATTGTTATTATAGTTCATCTGATCTTAAATATTATAGTTCCTATAAGTTCACTTCATTTGACTGTGTGATTGCTGAAGCATCTCTCTCCTCAAATAATGTCCAGTCTTGAATTTAAAGAAAATTTGAGGCATGGACAATCTGATATCCCTGGACAGATGTAACCTAGTGATACTGTAAAAATAGTTGTTACACAACTGGATCAAATTTGCCAAGCTACAGCTTTTATCCCTTTTGATTCGTATAGCCTTTGTCTGCTATGTACAAGTGCTTTGTTATACTGTATCTTCTCTTTTAGCTGATGCTTATGTTTCTCTCTGACTGAAAAATCTTTGATAACCTGGCAACTGAGTGACTCTGGGAACTCAGTAATAACCTGTTTTTCAGTTTTCCATTAATTTCTATAGTTCTTCACAGAACAATTTCATAATTTTCAGAATTTTTCTGTTGTTGATAATAAAACTGGATACAAATGGACTCAGCAAGCCACAAGATCATCTTGCTTCTCACAGGTAAGTATTTCTCTACCTACACTTCTGAGCATTTTTAGCTATAGCTATGAATAAATGTGAATCAAATAAAGAAAGAGGCTTGTAAGCACTTGATTATTCACCCTAAAGAGAAAAGCAGTGGCTTTTAATGAAGTTTTTAACCTATTGGTCTGCCAAAATGACCAATGTTTTCTCTATTCCCTTGCTTGTACATTAAATAAAAGTACCACGAATGAACACTTTGCTAAATTTTAATCCACTCAATCATCATGTATAGGAATATCAGACTCTGTTCACAGGAATAACCTGTAAAAATCTATGTGTTCCCCTGTCGCAGGGATACATATGAAGTTTTTGGAAGTCTATGGTTATGAGTCAGTAGCCTTTCTACATGCCATACATTTGTAGTTTCACATGCTTTAGAATTCCTGTGATCCCCAGGCTATAACAGCACCTTCCAAGAATTTCTTTCACAGGAACTTTTTTTTGTGTCCCCATATTTTTTTCCTTTGTTTCTTTCTTGCATTTTTACAGTATCACAGAATCATAGAATATACTGAGTTGGAAGTGACCTGTCAGGATCATGGAGTCCAGCTCTTGGCCCTGCACAGAACAGCCCAAGTCACACCATGTGCCAGAGCATTGTCCAAATGCTTCTTGCACTCTGTCAGCCTGGTGCTGTGACCGCTGCCCTGGGGAGCCTGTTCCAGTGCCCAGCCACCCTCTGAGTGAAGAAATTTTTCCTGATATGCAGCCTAAACCTGCCCTGTCACAGGTTCATGCCATTCACTTGGATCCTGTCGCTGGGCACCACAGAGAAGAGGTCAGTGTCTGCACCTTTTCTTCTCCTCATAGGGATGTTGTAGACTGCAATGAGGTCTCCCCTCAGTCTCATCTTCTCTTTCAAAATGCCTAGGAAAATATTTAAAAACACTGTCTCCTTGCTTTCTTTCTCTGGGGCCTCAATCTTTATTCTCACCTCAACAGTGGGTAAACTGCATTTTGTTCAGGTTTTTTTTTCTGCATATAGTTAGAACACTGTAGCCTGACTTTTTCCCACCTAAAAAATTTTGTCCTGTTTTTAAGGCAATGGTAAAGACATCAGTGACAAGAAAACCAAAGACTCTTACTAGAATTAGAAAGAAGCAATATCATAAGCATATACAGTGCATATAAATTACATGATATAGAAAACAGAGATGGATAGACTTTCTGTGGTGTCAGCCGTAGTGATTTTGCCAGTGAAGCTTCAACTACCAAGAGATGAATCTTCACTTTATCTTCAGAAGCTATGCCATAATGTTGCAGATCTAAAGATGAAGGTGTTTTTTCTGACATTTAAACTACGTTTGTGTGTTGGGGTGATTCTATGACCATACTGTATTCCCCATCGCCTGCTTGATTTCTAGTGTACCTTTAAATTGCAAAGGAGAGAGAGAGAAGCCAAGAGGACTCTTCAAAGCGGCTAGCTTGACCTTGCAACTAGAATGTTTTGCATTCTTTTCTCTCCCAATTCTGACAACATTTGGTTGGTTGGAGGACTTTTGCTCTCTAGTCTCTTCGGCTTTTCAGCTGAGAAGGGACTGTGATCTGCCTCAGCGGCTTCTGTTCCTTTTTGGACTGTTTTTGGCTTGCTTTTCATCTGAGACCGGCTGTCATCTCCGGACCTGCTCGGCGGGACCCTCCAAGGGGGATCGTCGGACCCTGCCTGGCCCGGCCTGGCCCAGCTCAGGACTGCAGGTTTTACCTACAGAAAGAACTCTAAAATCCACAGTCCTCTTTTAGGGGACAGGGGAGGGGGTTTCAATATCCTTTTTGCCCGTGACAGCGGGGGACTCTGTTTTTGTTAAATAAATAGTTTTTGCACTTTGACTTGGGAAATTATTTTCCCGAACCCATGGGGGAGGTGCTGCTGGGGCCTGCTTGCCTGGCACGAGAGAGAGAGAGAGACATGCCTCTCTCGGGTTGTTTCCTCCTGAATTTGTGTCCAAACCGGCAGAGTTTGCTCACACTTTAATCTTCTGCCATCCTTGCTAGCTCTAGCCATGAACAACTGGTCTTCCTTCATGGGATTTATCGTCTTGCGATGAATGTGTTTGAATTTAACTAGAAGACATTTCAAATGAAAATGATCAAAACTAGTTTTGCCTTTGTCGTACTAGGTGGATGTTAGTGTCCAGTACTCTCAGACCAGGTTCATTCAGAAATTCCACATGTGGAGACAGTTTTCATGTTTTGATACCAAATTTACTCATCTTAAGATATTTGGCATTACAAGGGGTTTTGATTCAGCAGAGGAATACAGCAATATACTGAAAATTCAACACGAGGATAATAAAGCAATTACAGTACACAGTAGAATGAAAACAAAAGTCTGATTCCCACTCCAGGTGTCTTTATGCTTACCATCACTGGGGTAGTTGGTTAAAGCCAGCTCGTACCTGCTGCTCCATTTGAAGTTTGTTTTGTTGGTTCCTCAGTTTTTATATTCTTCTGTTGAGCTGAGTCACTTACACACTTATCTCATGATGGCCTAGCTGTTTTAGGATGACATCCACACCTTTTTGATTAACTTATGGAAGGTCATTTACACAACTCGTTGATGCACTCAACTTTCAGAACCATTGATTAAACCAAAAGCCACCCTCATGCCCCCTTTGTTTTGGGGTAAGTTCTGCTTTCTTTACAACAGCTGTGGTCACCCCTTGTCCTCTTCCCTGAGCCTCAGGAAGACATCTTTGCCCATCTCCTCTGGATCTTCCTCTATTTTGAGGGTTCATTGATCAGTTACAGTTGATGTGACCTGACCCTTAGCGATTTTGTAGTTATTTCTACAGACAGTGGAAAACAATTATATTAAGATAGATGAACTTTAGCTAATGCACTAGTGAGGTCATCAGGAAGGAAAGCAGCAGAGATGGCACTGACTGTTATACACATATCACACCATTCTGAAGAAGCAGATAGCATAATAAAAAGTCAGTTGAGATCTATACATTAGACTAAGTATTTCTAGCAGTGAAGTCAGAGTGCATTTTTCATCCAGGATGGTTTTTATGCTTATCCTTTCCTGACACTTTTTTTTCTAAGTGTCTGACAACACTATCATGGCAGGACACTGGACATGTCAAACCTTTTGTCTGACCTGGTACAGCTGTTCTTACTTTCTTAATGTAATAGGAACATCGCCAGGGTCACTAACTAGGATCAGTCAAACTTAAGAAGTGTTTTAATCCAAAAATCTTTTGAAATAAATACGTTCCTTGAGTGGATTATGGCCATTTTCTTAGATTACCTTAGACAGAAGAGATGAACAAACCAAGACTGATATGCTTGAAACACAGCTAAGGTTTATTTTAATTCCTTTCAAGCAAAGATCTCAAAGTAAATACTGATCTAAGACCACAGTATTCCTCTAGGAGGTATGTCTGACTCTGAATTATTCTAATAGTTTTACAAATGCATAAATAGGCTAAATGAATAATCCCACTAAACTCTGACAGAATACTGTTATTACATTCGACTTGAACACCTGAATAGACCATATACGCAGTGCCTGAGCGAATCAGTGGCACAGAAACACAGCTTAGAGCAGTTGCTATCATAGCAAGGTTATAAACTTGTTACCATAAGGTATGTCAATATATGTACTTATGTGTCTACATTTAAGTGAATAAATGCTAAGAATCTGTATTCTTGGACACAGAATTTCTGTAATTTCTGTTGGATGTGCAATCTATTGTCCCCAGAGAAAATATATATAAAAAGCAAAGTAAGCATTACTGGCTTTCTGAGACAGGTCCCTCATCAGAAAATATATTACAGGAATTGGTAAACACCATAATTACTTTTGCTAAATTTTGTAAGATAAAAGATTCTTTTTAATGGTAGCCTAAAAGTTTTGTATGTGTTCTGTTAATTTCAGCTACTTTTGTCAAACCGTGTGCTCTTGGGGAATCTCCTACCAGAAATACAATGAGTTCTACATTGTGAGTGACAGTTCTAGATTAGCAGGTCAGCAATGTTGTAAAAAGGGCGTTGGCAACTCCTCTGACAGATTGCTTTGAGTTTTAAGAGCTTCCATGTACATCTGGCAGAAGCACTGGGCACTACAAAAGATAAAACTTTCTAATAAATCTTGAGAAGACTAAAAAATCAAGTGGAACAGTTGAGTAAGTGGAATGAAGTGGAATAAGCCCCATCTTCATGGCATGTTGCCACAGTGTTCCCAAATGGCTCTAAAATGAAACAAGAAGACAATATGTGTTCATTGTGGAGTTATATGAGCAGCCAGAGAAAAAGAATTAAAGGCAAAGACATTTTGAGTTGTAAGGGAAATCAAATCAAAAGAGCCACATTCATATCACATCACCACTGGCTGCTAAGCCTTTAGCAGATTATTGTGTATGACAAATACCTTTGAGAACAAGCAAATAATTTCTTTTTTTTTTTTTTTTCCTGTAGGTCTGTTGCCTCATTGCCTGCTGTGGTAGCTAGGTAATGGAGATTACTTCATGCCCAAGTGGGAATGAATAGGCTACTGTGTACAAATCTGTTGGGGAAAAAAAAATTTGGCTATCTTCATCTCAGAGCACAGTATTTTTGCAGAGATTTGAAAGCAGAGTCACTAGGTTGCAGGGAACAGGGTGATGGAGTAAATAAGATAACAATACATAGTTTGGATAACATTAAAAATAGTATTAATCTCAGTTATTTTTTAGTCCTTTAGAAATCTCACATTTTACTGTTGCTCTTCTACCTGTGTCCAATCCATGGCAGTCTCTGCTGCTTTGAGGTTAAAAAAACCACCACTACCTTTCTTGGCGATAGCTGGTGGTGCTGAGACCAAGATAATTTAGTGTTCTTCAGCTGGCAGCATCTCGCATTGTGAAGTTCCCACTTCACAAAGGTCACAAAAATGCTGTGCCACAGAACAGTGAAAAACAAATTCCTACACTTCTGTTTCAGGAGAAGTTAGACAGATATGACACTCTAAGTGTAAAGCACTAATAGGTTCCTTTGTCCCTGCAGCAGTGTCACACTAGGTCAGGAACTGGGCCTGGACAGTGAAAAATGGAAGAGCTTGAGAACAGAGGCTTGGCTAAAAGAGTGATGAAAAACAGTTTAGCTGTAATCTGGCAGCTGTAAATTTAACTGATGGCAGAATATCTATAATTAGGAACAGGACAGGGAGGCAGACAGTATAGAAATAGCAAAAGTGCTAGCAAGATTTTGGTGGAGTTTTCTGACTATGATGGATTATTCTAAAACTGAAAGAAAATTATACTAATGAAGACAGCCCAATTAGCTTTATAGTGTGTGATCAGATACCAAAACTAGGTCAAGACAAAAATAACTCAGAGAGTTTTACCTCATAAAAAAAAATTAAATAAATTTGCAACAACTAGTTGGGCTAGCAAAGGTACTTTCCAAACCAGAAGATGGTAGCATTAAGTCAATATGGTGTAATTTTGGCTTTCAGATGAAACTGCTTGGTAATCAATAAGTGCACTTGTTGTGTGTGTGAAAGGAAAAAACTGGCACGAACCTTGCAGAAATGCTCAGCAACAGGTCATTAACAATTCTAAGAATATAAAGTAAACCAGAACAAAGAAAAGAAGTCTTGGGATTTATCTGAGATTTCCCCTATTAAGAGATGTGGCAGTATGCACTCTTCTTATGCCGTCTGCACAAGTGAGGAACTCAGTCCAGTGCTCCAGGCACTGCTATATTAAATATTGATAGGAATTCACTGTATAGTAGATTTTTCCTTCTAAGGAACTACTAAATAGTTAATGAGGTGTTAGGCAGCTGAGTCCATCCTGAATGGGTAATTCTTTCAGTAACAACAGTTTGTTTGCCCCTTGAGAGTTCATTTTTTTACTACCTCATACAACAAAAATATAATTTGATTTAGACTTATTATTGTGTAACCTAAAAAAATATATATGAATTGATTACTGTATTCTAAATTATCTGAACACCTTTGGAAATCTTTCCCTGCTCATAAATAAACAATGAACAAGTAGCTAGTCAGCATCTGTCTGATGAATTACAGTGTTTGAAGCATCACAGTCAATGTGGTCTAGTCAATAATAGACAGGAGCAAAAAAGATACCAGCCTACCAGGCAGAAAAATGAGTCTTTCTGTTACTTTTACTCATTTCTTCATAGCCACAGTGAATAGATATACCACTGCACATGCTAAATCTATGCTACTACCATGTCAAGAGTCTCAGTACACTGAGCCAGTTGTTCGCCAGCTGTGTGCTCATCAGTTGTCAGCTTACTGCTTCTTTGTTAAAAAATTAGAAAGGGGAAAAAAAAAGTACTTTCTTTCCTGAGGATTTTGTGTTTAAAGATGGAGGCAACTGGAACTGAGGTCCCTTTATGTACCTACAAAGGAATACAAAGGTAGGAAACATTCCCTCCACAGCAAACTACTAATATTCTTCAGTCAGGCAGTGAAAGAAGAAAGTGATGCTGTGAATCCTCAGGAAAAAAACACATTTGGGAAAGTGTATGTTGTTTCTTTTCTGAAACTGACCTCGGGTGAGTTTTGACTTGTAGCTTGCACTAGAAAAGAGAGGGAAATGCTCATGGGCAGTAGTCACCAGCTCAAATCAAATCCAAGCCTTCAGCCACTGAACTTCAGCTGTTCTGTAGCAGACACAGAGGTCTTGCTCGAAGAAGGCAAGACAAAAGCAAGTACATGGAGACCACTGCAACCTGTGCAGGCTATCCAAGTCACCTGTTACAGGCACGCTCATCTTTTCACATCTGTATCTGTAGAGTAGCTGCTCCTGCTCAGTTCAGTAGGTAAACATGGATCATTGTGTTGTTAACCTAATCTTTTTAAAATCCAGTAAACATTTCATAGGTACTTTAAGAGAAAATGCTGTAAGGAGTAAGAAGATTTTGTACCTTTATAGAGGGGTATTAGGATACAAAAATGTAGCAGGTTTTATGGAAGTTATTTAAACATTTGCTAGAATGGGTAGGCACAATCAGTTCAGTGCAGAAAACAATAACACTGCTGACAATGCAACACAAGGTATGAGAGACTTCTTTGTAGCAGATAAACTAAATGGTTTTATAGTTGGCCACTTTCACTCCACATTACCTTAAACAATCATAAAACATGATCTACTCCATTGCACAAAGGACAGTCCTGAACACAGTGCAAAAGCCAGGCAGATTTTGCAATATGCCTTAGAGAGACACAAAGAGAAGGACTGTCAGAACATAAACATTTCATAAAGTAATAAATCAGTGTTACAATAATAAGAAAATCTGAGCACTGACAGATGCCTCCTAAGTTAGTGAGAGAAGAAACTGTTGGGCTTGCATTTTTAGGTTTTACAAGTTGTCCTGTTTTCCCAATACAATATGTCTGGATATTAAGGAAAATAATTTATCTGAATACAATATGCTATACCTCAAATATAGCCCTCTGATCAGTTCGTCCCAAAGCATTACTACCACGAAATAAGAAGGGATGCTGAGTTTTTATATACAAGTTCAAAAAAAATACAAATAATGCATATTTCAAGCCTAACAGGCCTTCTATCCTGGGGAACTGATCTGAATGGAGAAAGTTTCTGGGCTTTGCTAGCAGTCCACAGGAGTCTGGGTTGTCTAGATTGTCACTATAGCTACTGATCATGCTGACAGCACCCTTTCACCAAAAGGTGCTGCTTTTTAGTCTCTTCCCCTGTTCCATCCATATCTATGGATAGAAGAATGTTTGCCATTTTCTGTCACTGCAGACACTTTCTTCTGGTCTGCAGCTTTTCTCCTACTATGGCCTTTGTCCTATTTAACACAGGCGGGAGTAAATTTGGCTTCTTATTCACACTCTTTTTTCCTTCATAAAGTCGTAATTCTAGAGAGAGCAACCTGATTACCTAGGAAGCAGAGCACAACCCAGTAGGTTGTAAGCAGCTGCCTAGAGTAAGAAAGAGTGCATGTAGCAGACAGGACACTTGCATTACCCTTTTAGGCTCTACTTTGAGTTATGATGGGAAGAACATAAGATGAAAGTAATCCTACTAGATCAGACCAAACCATCTAGGACAGTAACTTGTCTGTGTCAGGGAACAGATGATAGGGAGAATTACTTATAAACAGAGTGTAAGTTTGTAAGGCACTTTTCCCGTGTTGGTGCACTGTGATGCGCCACGGAAAGTGACAGAAGCTGAAGCTTTCTTCTCAGCCTAACGCAGAGGAATTGGTGCCATAGGGAGATGAGGTTTGTGTACTTTTTTCAGAGTTCCCAATAAAAATAAATAATTTATCTAAGTAATGCTAATAAAAATAAGGTGAGGAAGCTTCTGTGTTTACACCTTCATGCAGTTCAAGAGGAATATCAATAGTCTGTCAATAACAGCTAAACCAGTCTGCAAGTTACAGCAGCAACGGCAGCAATTCTTGAGGAAACTACTTCAAGGATTTCTTTGCTTGCATAAACCTACGTGATTCTACCAAGTCTTCACCAATCTTTTGATGGATGATCACCCTGGAATACATGCCAACTACAGTTTAGTGAGGCAGACTTTCATGAAAATCACCAGACCCTGAATGCAGTAACATTTAGAGACTATGTGGCTAAAAAGCAGATATTCTGAATAATTTGTCTGAGAAGAAGGAGGAATGCTTGTAGAGGGTGTTCTTTACAATGTTCTTGGTGTATTGGGCTACAGTGAACAAGATCAATAATTATGAAAGAGTTGTTAGAGAGTCTCTGAGACAGTGTTGGCTGGAGCAAACCTCACCCATTCAAGAAGGTGTTGAGAATATACTGAAGGGCAGCACAGAGAAGCTATTATGAAGAATCCTGTTAGAGTGGCATGCTGGAATGAAGAACTTTCAGTGGGACAGATAGCAAAAGTGTTAAGGAGAGAAAAGAGGGACTCTGATAGTTTTAGGAGAGTAATGGCTCTGGCAAGCAAGTATGCAAATAGGAATGATGGAGCTGTAACTACCATGAATCCCACGGAGTATCTCCTGTAGTTCAAGTACAGCAAATCATATGGCTCAGATAAAACCCATCCAAGGGTACCAAAGAAAATCAGCCTTTGGAAATAATAGAAACAGCAATGAGGAAGCTGAATGTAATGAATATGAGGACACAGAGCAAAAGAGGAAGCAACTGTTTTGCGCTCAGTATATTCTATTTGCAGAACTCATTGTCAGAGTGGGGTCACAGAATGACACCCAGAGACAAAGTAGGGCTGGTTCATGCTGTGACTCGATGATAACTCTGTGGTTATTCAAGTAATAGGCAGTCTGCTCTCAAGTTTTGGTACAAAGGGAAAGTAGGTTAGAAAAAAGTGTCCCATGCCTCAGCCACCTGTACTACTAGTGGTGTCTATATCATAAAATTTGCCTTCTCTGTGGGATCAAGACTGGTCAATATCGAGAGCCAATGGCTATTTCTGAAAGATCAGCTTTGTCTGCTAAATCCAGAATGTTTTTCTTTACTATGTTTCTCTACTAGGTTTCTGATCTTTGATCATCTTCTTGATTAGTTTTCTCACAGCTAGTATATTTTTGTGAGACAATTTGCTGACCAGTGAATCAAATCTGTGCTCAGAGGCAAATGCATTCTGAGACCAGCCTGTGGTGCTTCTACATTGGTGTGTGTAGCAACAGCCAGGAAGTGCAAGAGTCAGCAGGGATTGCAAGGTCACGTCTGGTTTCAGGGCTGCAGTGTAAGCACAGTCACAGCATGTGCACCATGAGCACAGGCTTCTTTAGGGAGACAGGAAGAGTAGAGACGTTTGCATCCTGTATAAAGAAGCTTCTTGATGGGATAGCATTGTGATGAAATCTTTTGGTGGTCTTTGGATCCAGACTGATGAACCCTGGAGAAACAACAGCGAAAACAGTTTAGAAAAAACATATCATATGCCTTCATCCACCTGTAGTGATTGGGTAAAATACAAGATTTTTTTCTAAAGTATTTAGGGAAAAGGCCAAAGGTCAGATGGGACTAAATATAGGTCTAGACTTAGAGGTTAGTGTAACTTTTGTAAGTATGCCTGTATGAGAAAACGTGGGCCTGTTGTTGATTGAGAAAGACAACCTAATTAATAATAAGAAGTAGCCTGGTATCTAAATGGCAGCTAGGAAGAAATGGAGTTGAGTCTCATATGCTTCAATAATTTAATCAGTAACTTGAATGCTAAGAAAGCAATTTGTAAATGATAGTAAATAAGAGAAAGAGATTATTAAGGAGGAAAGTTAAACCTCATTCTTAACAGACCTCATGAAACGTGAAGATTGGTGAACAGGTATCTGATGCAGTTGAAGTGGTGTAAATTCTGCACATGGACATAAAAGATTAATTCATGCACAAAGGTAGGCTGGGACTGACTGACTCAGTAGCAGCCCTGATGTCAATGCCTGGAAGCGGCAGTGAATATCAAGCAAAAAACAAGCCAGCACTGCAGACACATCACAAATAAGGGGAAGTGCACACTGTCTACTTGGAGGAGCCTGGCCAGCAGGTCAAGGGGAAGGACTACACACACTTTTGTGACCCTTGTGAGGTTGCATCTAAAATAATGTAGCTAGTTTTGGGTTCCAGATCAAAAGGGGTAAGAGAAACAGTATCAATCAGGAGCTATCAAGATAAGTAGGATCCTGGAGCACATGACCTTCAAAGATAAGTCAAGAAAGATTGGCTTGTTCAGCATAATGCGGAGATCATCTGATAGCAGTCTATGGCTGCTGGAAGGGCATTTACAATTTCTTGAGCCATACTCTTTCCTTTTAAAGAAAACAACCTCAAAAGGAACAATGAATCCTTATTGCAGCTGGGACATTCAGATTAAATGTTTGGGAGAACTTCTTAGAAAAGACGGTAAGTGCAGCACAGGAGTAGTGAGAGATTGTGCAACTTGACTAGGGAAAGAAATGTCTTACCTGATCTACAGTAGTGATAAATTTGCTTCAGGGGAGATGCTGAACTAGATGTCTTCCAGAGGAAAATTCCAACAAACACTCTCTGAATCAATGACTACCTCATGGATAAGTATATAATTTTCCTCGCACATTGTATGTTGTTTGATTTCCACTGCAACAAATGGACGAGTTTAGGTGAAGCTCAAATGCTGCTCTCAGAGTGTTCTTTTAAGTCTTCTGTGCCTTGAAGGAAAGACTAGCAAGCGAATTATGCTTCTGTACCTTGACAGAAGACCTACAGCTCAGGGTAAAACCTATTTTAATCTTGTTTTGTCCTGTATCCCCTTTGCCTGGAAAAAATACATGCCTTGCTTTGCAGTGTCACTTCTTTTGGGAGGATAGTCTTGAGTTAGTAGCAGCAACAAAGGTCAGGAGATTAGGAAAAAAACTAATTGCATGCTATGAAGAACCCAAGTATTCTCCATTCTGCACCAAGGCTTTTATCCACTCTTGTTTTATCAGAAATCAATCCATCCCTTCACAGTTTACATGTTCATAGGATAAAAAATTAGAGTTTGCAGTAGTAAATATGGAAACTATAGCTATAATTCATCAGTCCTTTTACCTCTGATAAGCTCGTATCATTCACAATAGAAACTTTATGTATCTCTCATTTTACCAGTGAATGTGACATTTATTTCTATAAACCATTTATACAGATAAACTTACAAAAATGAATCCACAGACATACCTGGAATAATTTCCCAGGGCAGTTACACTGAAAATACTTTACTGGACATTTTTAGCTTGTATAGCTTCATCCAGCCTCAGAACCAAACTTTAATTGGCTGGAAGCACCTTTCTTTTCAGGCATTATAATGTAACAATATTTGCCTTCTGTTCTCTCTGTCTGAAAATTTTTATTGTCTTTTGTCTTCAGTATATGATTTTCTTGACATTCAACAGGAAACCCAGGCTTAGCTAGGGCACAGATTTTTTCAGATTTTTAACAGGAGTCTTCAAGCTTTATTCATAGTCATCTAAGCTTAAAGCTCAGAAGAGTATGTGTGCTTAACACAAAAAAAAAAAAAAAATTTAAAAAAAAAAAAATTTAAACCATCCACCCCATTCCACATAAGGACTTTTCAGAAGGCTGTTGTTTACCCAGCATCCTAGCATGTGTCTAGTGCTCCAGAAATGTGATGATAAGATCAGATTCATGCTCTAGAATGTAAATAGGAAAAGAAAAGAAAAAGATAGAGAAACTAGAACAGAGGAGGACAGAGAAAGGAACAACAATCCAAAGACAAAGACAGATCTCTCTGAGGCTGAGCTTTGCTTGATGCAGTGGTGAGAGGTAAGGCCTAGCACTACAAATGCTGCTTCCCCAGCTGACAGCACTGACCCCGTGGATTACTCAGACTTTCATTTCCAGGGCACAGGTTCTCATGGACCCACAGGCAAACCTCAGCTGCTTGCCATGGCAAGCACCTTTTCAGCTATCTCCTCTGTGCCTCTCTCTGGCCCAAGTTTGGTGCAAGTCCTGCAGCTTCCAGGCCAGAGGGATGCACCAGTAGCAAGGGAGTGTTGTTTCCAAGTGGTCCTGTTGCTAAGCGTGGAGAGGAGAGAGAAAGCGAGGGAGAGGGGACCTGTCTCTGAAAACCTGATATGCCCATTACTATTTTTTTCTCACCTATCTCTGGCTGTCAATTTCTTTTTACTTCTTTCTGTCTTATTTGATGTCTGCTGTTGGCTCTTTTTTTTTTTCCTTATTTTTCTTTCTGTCTCAATATCTTTTTTTTTCCTATTTGGAGGTTATTAAAATTTAGTCTTTTGTCTCAGAGTGTAGCCCTCCTTGCCCTGTCGTGAAATAAAACCATGTTGAACAGAAAGGCTTTACTTGGAGCTCAGACAGGAATTAAAGACAGCAGTTTTAACAAGAACATACATAAACATCCCCAGACTTCTTGTACCGCCAACGTGAGCTTCCTTATTCATGTTAAGATATCAACAATCTATTTTCAAGGTAGGATACATATTGCTTTGCAACTTTTATGTATGAAATGTTTTGCAGCACTGTGAATACCTCTCAAAGACTGAATCACATGTAGTCCTCTCACAGTCCTTGCTATCTAACCACCTACTTCTCCTTGCAGTATATGTATCTCAATTAATGCCTTAAACTGTTTAAACATGTGTTATTTATGTACAGTTACAAGGGAGCAGAAAAGAAGTCCTGATTTTGCAGTGTGTTGCTGCTGATTTAATCAGTGTACATTTGCAAACCAGTAAAGCACACCCATTTCCCTTCTGCCTCCCGCATTTCTTCATGTCTGTTGACCACATGAATAATGCTGGAGCTGCTAATTCTCTGCTTGCAGTGCTTAATGCTCTTGCCAGAGCACTCATTACTAGAAAGACACTGAGGATCAAACCCATACTGAGAGTAATCCAGTGTAGCACCGGCTGAAGACAACAAGAGTTGTGTCTCCCTATGCCAGGGCTGTATTTATTGCTAAAACCATCTCCAGCACAAAGATGCCTTGCCTTGTTTATTCTGTGCCACCACGTCTGGTACAATCAGGAGAGAATAAGAGACAAAAGGTTTACACTGTTGTTTTAATGTCTGCCAATAACAAGATTGGAGATTCACAGCATCTGAAGCCAGTCAGTTCATCAAAGTGCTCTTCAGCTGCACAAAGCACTCCATCTTAGCATTGCATCCAATTGTGCATTTCAGGGGATCTTTCAATATGCTCTTCTAGGCAGTGCTAGCAAACTTAGCAATATGCACTCTTGCCTGCCTTGCTGACTGGCTTAAAAAAAGAAAATTAAATACATTTCTCATATGGCTATAATGTGGAATTTTTCCACACCATTAAATAAAATGTTATTCTAGTTTATTGGCATTTTCTAGGAGAAAACATTTCTTAAGCTAAACTAACTGACTTGTGTGGGACATTTTGCTAGTGCACACCATATTTTTTCCCCAACACATATAATATTTCTGCTTCTGTGCCAGCAACTCATCTAAGGTAGAAAATCATCTGCCTCTCCATCTCTCACCAGAATAAACCAAGAGTAATTCTTCTGAAGTCAAAGGAGTTAGACCAGTGTACAGAAGAGAAAATCATATTCTGCCTGATCAGCACTGTAAAAGAAAACAAGACACAACCTTTATTACAAACAACCAAGTTAAAGAAACTTATTTTTTACTATGGTTTTTAATGTGGCTTAAGTGATAGAGTAGAACACATAATACCAGTAACATTTCATGTGTAACTAAGAAAAAAATACTGCAAGTGATGTGCATTTCATTTTGCAGCAACAACCATGAGAAATAAATTCTTTGAAACAATAGTATTTCTTTGTTAATATATTATGCACACACCTGTGCACTCACATAGGTTAACGGGAGGGCAAAGGGAGCCTTAGCACAAATGTGATAGCTAGAGTAGAGCAAACACAAAGGAAAGTTATACTGAAAGACAGACAGAAAGGTTTAATGTTAGCCATTGGATCTACTGGAACTGATACTTTGAGCTAGGGTTTCTTAACATTAAGGCTTCCTTCTCTATCTTCCTGAAAAGCCTATTACATAAGTCTAGTTATTGGGTTAGACTCATTTAAAATCCAGCCTTGTGTCACCTATTAAGCTAACAGATGTAGATCCATAGATGGATGAATTACTACTAGCTTCAAAGATGCTTGGCTTGTGTAAGGGGATTGAGGTACTGTATGATGCTTGGGATTTTTTATTTTCCTCTTGCCTTATCCACATGAGAAATACTTTGCTAGGCACTAACTTGCTTGACCTTTTTGTCTCAGTCAGAAATTTTCTATTAAAAGTAAAAAATGATCCTAACAGAGAGATACCAAACATCCATCGTTTAATCTCTGGGGTCCTTCAACCAATTTGAAAGTCAACACTGGAGGAAGTAATTTTTTTCTGTTTGTTTCAGCCTGATCTCCTACAGTTCTTTAAATTGGACTAGCACACAGTTTTAAATTAAGTGACTAGTAAAAGAAACATATTGTGTACGGTTTTTATAACATTTACACAGAGGAATATGGTTGTGTAAAAAAAAAATTAAAAACCATGATAGGTACTATAGATTGGCATTCCTACCACACAATAATAAAGAAATACATATTATATAAAAAAGCCCCCCACACCTATCCCTCTCTGAATTATGGCTTCAACAGATCAGAGTCTCAACTATGCTAGAGGTTATTAACATAGTCTGGGTGAAAGACATACTTTTGGTCCTGTGCAACCTGTTTGAGATATAAATAAATCATGTCCATCTATGCAGACCAAGTTACATGTACGCATGTTCACAAGAACACCTGTACACACACTGAGACCTGCACGTGCTATAATACAGTAGGGTGTTTGACAGCCCACTTGGAAAGGTAACACAGAATTCTTTGCTCTTAAAATGTTTATTAAATTATAATAATGAGTTTCTAGGGTTTTGGCACTTATCTCTGTCCAAAACAAAATCTTCAACACAGCCTCTTCTCATTTTTGGAAAAAAATTCCAAATGATCCAACCAAAAAAATCCCAGTCTGCAGAGTGAAGATTTATTGGTTTAGACTTTAGAATCAAAATTTCTAATAGTTCTTTGGTGGGAGGCAGAACTCTGAACAATTTTATTGGTATTTAGAAATACCCAAGTAAAAACCTTCTATGACCCCAGAGAAATAAGTCCAGTGAGACTGTGTTACACAATGTATCAACATAAAAGTCATTTGCTCATTTGTTATTTGTTTGGAGTCTGACAAAGAAACCACCAGCTAGTTTGGCTTTATATTTTGTTTAGGATAAAATTTACCTATAATCACTCTGACAGAGCTCTTATAATTACATGTGTTATGTTCATTTGCAGACATTTGTATCTATGTTGCCAGCTTCAGGGAAACCACATGGCAACATGAGGTCTTGTCATTGCTCTAAAATGTTAAATCCTGTAAAACTAACAAAATATTGACAATGAGCTAATACAAAATATAAACATGCTAAAATATTGACATTCAGTGCATTAAAGATCACCCTAAGTGAAGAACAGTGCAACACTGCTGTTCAGTGAAGGCACTGGTATTACAGAATAAAAAGGTATTTTCCCTGTTCGAAAGTGCAGTTTTAATTTCACCCTCTGTGAAAAGCCAGATTTTACCTTCAGATAAGCAGAACCTGCCAAGCAATTTTCTAAGTAGGTATACCAAGATTCCCAGGTTCCAGCCTCACTAGAAACTGTAAAACAGCAGCACCAGGGAACAAGGTGAAAGGGGAGGCTTTAACTGGGTCCTCTGGATTTACTAATCTCAGTAGTTCTTTTCTTGAAACAAGAAAACAAACAGGCCTAGCCTTCTGCAAACTGAAACAGTTTGTGCTGTATAGCATGAATCCTTCTATCTGATGAAAAAAAAATTGTTTAGAAATTCTGCTTCAGACTGTGGCTTGTGACATAGCAACTTCCCCATTTTTCTCCTTTGCTTTTGATTTTCACTTTCAGAAATTAAAACGAAGGGTCATCTGTTGTGCATTAAATATTAATTTCTAGATAGTACTTCCTGTTTCACTGTTTGCCAAGTTTTAAGAACAGAAAATTATCCACATTCTGCATTTCCTTGAGGATTTTGGAGGCTTCCTCAGCAGTGGAGCACCATAAAGATCTCTGTGACAAAAAGTAAGACATGCTAAGGAAGGTCAAGATTTGGCATCATATGTTTGTTAATCCAGTGTTCCTAGCAAGTCAAGTCCTTCAGGAGCTTTATGAGAGGAAGTTCAATACAGAGAAGATGGTGTGTGATCTTGGGATAGCCTGGATTTGCTATGCCATCTCCTCTGTTTCCTTTACTTTCTAAAGACAGTAACTCTGAGTCAACAAAATTTTACCAGACCCAGGGAACTGTTCCAGCGCTGGGTCCCTATACAGCAGGAAAGCATGGGGCTCACCACAAAGTTCTCACTATGGAGAAGGCTTTCAAGCCTGCCAGTGAATTCACTGCCAAGACTTCTGCTAAAACAGCTGATTTTTTCGGAACTCTGACCAAAATCCTTTTAAAATATTATTCTGAATTTCATTGACAGCACTTCACAGTGAACACACACTGTCTGCAGGGATTTCATTTTTGGGGGCTTTAGCTCATGTCCATTTTTGACCAATTAAGCTTGGCAATTTCTTTTTAAAATGATGTTCTCCTCTTTTCTAACAATTCCTCCACCTACTGTCCTTGGAAGTTCTCAGAATAGTTGGGGAAAAAAAAAAAAAGAATAAAGCCCCCAGTAAAGGAACACAAGGCACATCTATGTCAGAAAACTCTTGTTAGTGATTTCTGAACCACTTTTGTCACTGACATTTAAAGCAAGAATAACAAAACCCTATTATAAAGGAGCACTGAAACATTGTTTCTCTCTTTTACCTCTTTCTATTATCATGTCATTCTGATTCAACTAAAGCTGCACAGAGGGAGGAAACCACGGTCTCAATCGCTCTGATTTTTGTAGCAGGCCTAATTTTAGAATCTGTTGTGTCAAGTTTTTCTAAACCTGTCAGTTTAATTTGGCAGATGCGGGTTAATGGAGACCTACTGAAAGCAGGGTGAAAGTCTATCCGAGTAGACGAACATAATTCATGACTTTCACAATGCAGCAGTAAGGTAATAGATAAATGTCTCTTCCTTGAAGTTGTAGCAGGAAGCTATAGACAAAGGTACCTTTTTAAGAAAAAAAAAAAAGCACTAGAAAGGAAAAAACGTTAATGGCCATGGAAAGAGAAAAAAAATGCTGCTATGTTAGCTGGCCCCTTATCTTCAAATTCTGAAGTGGCAGCTGCAAAAAGATCAAGACAGGTAGGGCAGCAGAAGGCAGAGGCTTAGGCACAAAAAGCTTTAAATGGAAGCAGAGCACTTCAGGCACCATGATACAAATCAGCAGTGGCGGAAGAAGCCTTTCAAGAAAATAATTTAATATTTGTTAAATAATTTGTAAGAATTATTACAATATTACTTAGCTCACTTCAGTCCCAGACCGCCAGTGAGTCAGGAGCCCGGAAAATGCTGTCCTGACTGGACACTGGTCCATTTAGGTAACTTAATACATACATCTAATGGAGAGAGCTGAGGGATATTCAACTTTGTAATTACATTACATTAATTCTATAGTAATTTTCATTCTGGTAAAAAAATTGATGAGCGAAAGTTCACAGCAACAGACCCTGGGACAGCAAACCCTACAAATCTTGCATCCTATTGGAATAGTTCAAACCCCACTTGTCTCTCTAAGAACTCAGGGAGACCCTCCCTTCAGGGCTTCATCCAGGTCCTCTGAATTACTGCTTAGAGACCATCCGTGGGTCTTAGTACTTCACATTGCCTCTCACAAGGAACTAGGCAGAATTTAAAGACTTAGAACAGACCTGCTTTCCAAGAACTGCCCTCTGTAAGATAGGGCACAAAAACCAGTACAGCCATTATCTAAAAGGATATTTGTGCAGGCAGATAAAAAAACCCAAACAGACATAGTCTTCTAACTTGCTTGTGAAAATAGAAGGAAATGAGCTGTGCTTCACTTTTTGATGGTACACTCTGTAAGCTCACCTGGAAAAGAAAGCATGAAGAACAACAAAGGAGTTTCCTTGTATACACACAGGACTTGTCAGAAGCAGCCACAACACACTCCAGAGCAAGCAATCACAGCTATAATGCATATCTGCCAACAAGGCAGGGAAGAAGAGAAGGGAAGAACCTCCCTCCTATATAAGAGCCATGACAAATTGCACTACTAAATACTGTAAAAGTCAGGCCCTTTAATTTTCATGAGAGTGAAGAAAAAAACCTTTATACCCACAAATATAAGCTGCAAGCCAGCAGAGAAGCAAGCCTGACTAGCACAGCACCCCTCTGGAGTCTTGGATCATTAGGCCCTAGGTATGTGCTTATCCATGCTGTCTCAGTGCAGCTTTCTTTTGTCACAAAAGGCATCTCAGTTATTAACGTTGTTCCTCATATGCCCCAAACTGAGGACTTCTAGAGCACTGTGACAAAAAACTTCAAAGCCCAAAACCGCAGGAGAGAAGTGAAATACAGGCTTACCAATCTTAGTGTTTTTGGCAGTCAACTGGCCTCCACCCATATTAAATAGTTCTCCATCTGGCTTCCCCATAACTTGGGAAAATCCAGAGCTGCTGGACAAACCCTGAGGCAAGGTGATTGCATGCAATGTGGTAATAAGTAATATGTGTGCAACAGTTTAATCAGATCTATGATTGTTGTACTGTTATTCATCTGCTTATCATGAAAGACTTTGTTTACACTTCAGAGAATTCTGAACAACTTTAGATTTTCAGTGCCCTAGGTATGAAGTGACCCTGCCACACACAGAATCAGCATCTGCTCAGCGTGAGATGCTTCTAGCATATCGAGTGACAAAACCAATCAGTGAAAGCAACTTGGCTCACTAATAGAAGTTACATGCTAATGAATAATGTTTAGGCAATATTTTTGCTATGTAAGTCACTTTCATCCCGTGTTCAGCTCAAAATTCATTGGAATACCTCTAGTTGACAGTTTGAATCATAGAATTATAAGGAAAAGGGCTGTAGGGTCCTCAGGAGGTCATCTTTCCACCCCTCATGCCCTAAAGCTGAAACCCCAGGGATGCTAAGCATTCAGGAGTGATTATGTTCAATTCTGTGAGAAGTTTGCCTTTCAGACATGCTAAAGGGCAGAGGGCACCAAGAACAACTCTGATCCGTTGTACCATGCTTGAGACATTCACTGTTGTGGGTTAAGGGTCAGGGTCTATCCAGATTACTTTCCATTGTTGCCTAAAAAGGAAAAACTTCTCTGAATACTGAGAAATTGCTTTAAAGCCTTGATTTAACAGCACAGGATTTGCTATGCTGGATCATGGCACGAGTTGCACTGAAAGTGGTTTCCCTCCTAACTCAACAACCCACACCAGAGCCTTCAGAAAGAGCTCCAATGCATCAGTGTGCAACCAGGGGAGACACCCCAAGTGCAATGAACACACCAGAGGGTGTCTTCCACCTCACAGAACTTCTATACTATGGTTATTGCTGTTCCAGTTTGCAAAGCTGTAAATATTGTAAGCTGTCATAACTTCATAAAAATCTTTCAAATATCCAGAGTAGTTAACTCAGGGACCTGCCACATCAGTGAACTCCATAGACTGGCTGTTTCCCAGGAGAATCATGATTTCCCATGTTTGTGTTCTGAGTGTACTTGTACCTTCTTGTAATCTACCATGCTGTGGGGCAAAGGTAAAAAAAAAGAGTTTCCAGCTTTACTATAACTTCCATAATTGCCTGACAATTATTTGAAAAACTTCCCATTTTTCACCGGTGTGTTTCCTCATGACAGTTAAACCATCTTTTTCTATGCGGTTTCTTTTCTTCTTACCATCCCTCCAACAGGCTTTTTTTTTGTCTGTCTCAGGTTTTATGCAACTCCTGCCCTCTTCTGTGCTAGGTTTTGCTAGCATCTGTGGGCCAGATGCAACAGAGTTCTAACCAGTTCCATAAGCACTGGTGTCAGTTCTGGAGTCAGAGCTGTGCATTTCCTCCAAAATCTCCCAGCTTCCAAAGGAGTTAAAACTAGAAAAAAAAATTAACCAAAGTGTGATCCTAAGCCATGAAAACTGTCAATAGCTACACTTGCTCTTTAAAAAATAATTGGAACAGCACATGAGGTTGTTTAAATCCTTGAAATTAGTGTTACTCTTCAGGGTCCTTAAGCAGAGTTGGAATGAGCTCCCAAGTCCCAGTACCTCACACAAGCTCTAGTTCCAAAAGGTGATTAATCCCTCTGAGAATACCTGAAGCAAGATACATTCTCCACAGCTGGTCAAAGGTCAAAAAGTGACCTTTTCTGCACATTGATGTAGTATTTATAATACTAGTTTCCATCTCTTTCAGTGACACAAGTGGTTGTTAGAATCCTAGCAATGTTATCTCAGACATGTCTCCATAGCAAGGGTCTTTCCAATTCAAGGCTAACCAGAAATCACAGGTTAGGGTTACCTTGATGAGGTTAAGTGACCAGATCCTTAGGGGATACATCCACAGGAGAGACTGGGGCACACATCAACAATCAGTCTTTCAGAATGTTAGCCCAGGCATTTTCTTGGGTTAAATCCTATTTTGCAAGCTTGAATTGAATGCAGGAGAAGAATTAGGCACCTAGGAATTTGGTTTAAAAGTCTGAGAAAGATTTGCTTAAGTGAAATAGGAAATGATGAGGAAGGTTTCAGGAATCCATTATTTATATCCATAAATAGACCCTGAGGTCTGTTTCAAAGTCTCCTAGCATGGTCCACACGTCCTGATAAAATATGGGCAAAGCTGTGTGAATTTGACACTCTGAATCTTTGAATTAAATTCTTTTAACTTACTTGAGCAAAGCCATATTTATTGAAGAGATGAAATGGCTCCTTGATAAATTTATAGCACATTAAAATGTGTTTGCAATTTTTACTAAAAAAATTACTTGCTAAATTAAACCTAATTCTTTTGTTATTTTCTGGGGTATATGCTAGCTAAAATAATAGTTCATTTTATTCCCTAATTAATTTTCTTAAGAAAAATTCATTGCTCAATACATCATATCTAAATTGTAGGGGTTTTTTTTGTTTTAAAACACTTTACCACCATTAACAAATTAATTTTTATTGCCCTTTCATACATGGCAGAGTGCCATGGAACAAAAGTAATTCCATTGTTATTTTCTGAACATTCAGAACCACAGTATCCAGTATTGATGGTTTCAATATATAAGTCATCTCTATGGCCATTTAATGGAAAGACTCTTCTTAATGGAGGCCCCAATCCAACTCCAGTAGAAATCACTGAACCTCTACTTCTCCACTCTACAACTGAAAGAATTAAAAAGTTATTGAGCTGATAAAACCAAACAATAATGAAGACTGCAGAAAAATCTGCTCTTACCTGAACCAGATGTGTTGAACCACCAGCAATTTTACATCCTGCAATGCTGTTTAATCTTGGAGTGTTGCCATGGAGAATTCCTGAGTTTATCTACTGAAGATTAGCCCCAAAATTCTCCCCTTTCCTGAAGGAAAGCAGTTACGGGCAGTTGTGTCACTTTTCCTGAACATGATCAGAACTTCAGACTCATTTGAAACTGTCCTGGAATCTAGATGGTGTAGTAGGATCCACTCCTGGTGAGAGTGACCGGGTTGTTGCAGGGGAGTAGATCAGTAAAAAGTAATGGCTATTGTATTTTAAACAGTTATCATAACAACAAAATCATTAAATTATTGCTGTCAGATGCCTACAAGTTAGACTATTTTTTCTCAAGTCTGGCCAATTTTGGCAGGGGAAAAAACCTCAAATCCCAACAAAAAAACAATAAGCAAACAAGAAAAAAAACAAAACCAGAACCTAAACCAAACTATCCAGAATGCAGTAAAAGACCTGAAAGACAATAACACTGCAATCAAAATAATCTTCCAGAATTTCAAAAGTTGGGATCAGTAAAAATGTATACACTTACCTTCAGAACAAGGGTAGGAAGTGTAAGTTAACGATGCTGACATGCAATTCATGCAGAGAGATCTCTCAGGATTTATATGGCAAGTCAATGAAAATTCTGGTGAAGAAGTCAAGACATGGGAAATGTTGTGGGGAAAAATCAATATATTTTGCTGGGTAGTGGCTCTTCTAAAACTACAGAACTGTATTTAATTCTTTTTAATACTTTATAGGTTCACTGCTCTCTTCGCTCCATGCTAATATTGTATAAAACTCATCCCTTCTTCCCCTGAACTTCTCTGTGTTGTCACCCTACTCAAAACATGAATTGCAGATTTTTTCAGTTTTTGTACTTCACTCTCATTCATGATCTGATCTGTGGAAGGCAAAAGGTACACTTATATGTTAATAACAAGCTTTCAGTTTATCAACAGACTCATTTTGTTCTTTCCTCCACCTCTGTACTAAGGATTTTTTCATGATAAAAATTAATAGAAGCAAAAATTTTTATGATACTGCCTAGGATCAAGTTTTCAGCTTTTAAAATTCAGACTATATATACACAGATCATATTACCTCTGGGAAAGCTTTTATTAATCTCAACGTCAGAGCTGTTTCAACAAATCTACCATAGTAATGAAAAGACATCTTATCACATTTTGCTTTCAGTAAATTTACTATTCTTTGATAAGGTTGCAAACAACTGAGAAGTAATTGATCTGTAATTAGAGTGGCAACTGCACAAGATAGACTGCACTGGGATTTCATCATTTTTATGTCCAGTGCTGTGCACCTTGTTCTGTAATATTAAATTATTTAGCTTCTTTCTTCAAATACAAATGGTTTCATGCATCCTCCATTATTTTAGGAGCTCTCCAAAGATGAGAATAACATTTAAATTTCTGATTATCTGTCACCAGCAGAATTATTGCCAAAGGGATAATTTTTCACACATGCCTTGCCATCTCCTTACTTAGAAAGCCATTGTCTGCCCATGCCTGTGAACGGACGCTACGAAAGCCCGTTTGATCTGCACCCAATTATCCCTATTTGTCACTTGGCTGCACTAAGCTCCTGATATATATGATTGCCTAGCTGAATCTTTCAAGAGCTGTGGTAACTAAAGGGCACAAGCTTAGCACACTGTGGCTGTGGTGCAGCACCACTACCATCATCTGCATCACACTTTCCAATTACTCAGGCTTTGTCTCCCACCCATTCCAAGAATATGCTGCAGGTCATCACGTAAGACCACAGGGAAAACAGTGGCCTTCTGACACAGTTTTTTATAGTGGGACTTTTTTGTAGGAGCATATGAAGCATGATTTTTTCAGTGCTGTGTTTCTTCTTAACATTGAAGACTGGGGAGAAGAAGCTAACGTGGGTGTTCATTGACCTGGGAAAAGAAGTGGCCATAGTTTAATTTACGTAATTGAAGACATAATTTCTTCAATAGATCAGGAAGAGAGAGATGGCATTACCCTTTTGTCGCTCAGCTTCATTTTCTTTTCATTAATAGTTACATTCATCAGTTCACCAAGAAGTCGAAAGGAGAGCCTGTCCCTTGAACTCAGAAGTGTCAGGACAGTTACATATTAGTTCATATCCAGACTCTGAATCTTTATGAATTTCTGCAGTATAACTGACACAGGAAAATGAGCAGAACAGAATACCAAGTGAACGTGCTTCAGTGGCACTATATATAATGACATGATAAAGTTTTAGATATTAGTTTCTATTCCACTTTTTATTCATTCTAAGTCTAACTTTTTCTCCACAGCTGTATAACCAAAATGAGGTTTTTGATGAGTTAAGGTGATGGACACAGGGTGTTACTATTGTAAAACATAACAATTAGCACAAGTGCTTCAAAAATTCCTCTCAGTATATATTTTCCATGAACTAATTTCTTTTGTTAATTGCCTTAGCTTTGTCATGCCCTTTAAAGTGTCTCACAGTGCCATCCATAGCAACAAAAATGCATTGTAACTGTTGCTTATTCTTGATCACTGATATATTGACAACCACCAGTCCTGCCCCAGCACAGTGGATTGGTAACAATACATTTCCATTTTATGCACGCTTTATTTTTCATGTTTATGGCATTTAGTGCTTCAGGTGTCACTTTTTGTAGCACATCCCTTGTGAGTCACATCTTTCCATACTGCAGTTGCAGAGTGGCTAGCCATTGTGGGCAGAGTTTATTCCTGCCTTCCTCTGATAACATATGTTTTGATGATTTGCAGGTTTCTCCACAGCCTGTTTTCTAGTGAAAATTACACATGTGATGAGAAATAGACATCTTCCCAAGTGCCTCATGAGATCTCTGTCAAGCAGAGCTTTGCAGATGGTGCTCCGCCTGGTGCCAGGTTTTCAATGAATGGAAGCGGCTAAGCAGGCCCTGAGTACAAAATGTCTGCAAACTGCTCCTAACCTCTGCAGTACTGAAGTATGTTTTCAGCAGTTTTCAATGGACCCCTGAACTTGTGACAGGTACTTTGACAGGAATGTATTCCTGACATATGTTAAATTAAGGAAAGTCCTAAACTGTAAATACATTCATTAACGTATTTTACTTACTAAAATATTTAACATTTTCTCTGCCTATAATACCTACAAATCTCCCTCACTCTGATCCTAATCTTCCTTTTTAATCTCTTAGCTAAGCAGGAATTACAGATGGCAAATTCATGCATTAGTTTGCTCACTTGAACAGCACTATAAAGCAAGAAGCAAGAACTTAAGCTGTGGGAGCCAGATGTTTTGTACTTCCCAAAGATTTACCATGTTATGAGTTATAGATACCGTGGTACAGCCCAGAGGACAGAATTCAGGTGACTTTTCACTCACCTGGACTTTCTGTGAAACAGGATGGTGAAATGGAAAGGTGAAACTGGAGGGTGGACTTTTTGAGCAAGTCTTCCTATACAGAGGAGTGCAGGCAGCCTCAGAATTAGTGAGATTTAAGTCGGAAATAACTTGAAATATATTAGTGAGAAAGAAAAAAGGAAATTAAAAGAAGCTCTAATGACATATGCGGTAAAGCTCTTTGTAGACTCAAGATGCTTAGTATGTGGAATTAGAGGCAGGAGGAAGAAAAGCACTGAGGCCTGGCCAGTGTAAGCTGTTTTAGCCTTTGCTGTCTCTTGTAGGTTTTGTCAAGCTCAGCCACACTTCAGCTCTGGTCGCACAAAGTACCTGCCCTTATTTGACTTTTCCTAGGCTCTGCTGCTCTGACTCCTCATGGAAATCAAACAGAAGCTGAACCTCATTACAATAGACTAATGGGGAACTGGCAAAGAGCCTCTGAACACTCAACGAAATGGCAAGGGCAGTGCACTGCGGGCAAGCACGGGAAGGCTGATCTGAGGCCAGGGAAGCCTGTGAAGGCACCCCTCACATCCACCCACTCCCCTTGATTTGTGTGGGCACTGCCAAGGACGTGCCTCCTCTGCCCGGTGCTTGGGGGCTTTTTAGCTGTGAAACCTTCACAGTAGAAGTCGTCCGTGAATTTGCCACGTAGTCTGCAGACCCTGTACGTAAGCCAGCAAGTACAGGTTAAAGCTGTCAGGCCTGATCTCAGACCTGTTCCAAGAGGTGGTTGGTGGTACCTATATAAAAAAAAAAAAAAAAAAAGTCCTTTGTGTACTTTTTCAGAACTATGATAAGAAAAAACAGGTGTATAAATATGCAAAGATTAGCAGTTGGCTCAGGATGTTGGTAGTGACAATTGGGTTACTGATTTAAATGCAGTCTGTTCAAATGACCTACGTTAACTACCAAGCAACTGACTGATGGGCTTTGACACAGATTTAGTGCCTCTGGTCCAGAACAAAAGGGACAAGTGTTCCCAAAATCCCATTGCTGACGCTGCGGGGTGGGAGAAAGGAGGCTCCTGGGGAGGCTGTAAATGATTTGCACAGCAGGACGGGCAGGACAGTGAGTCTGTGCAGGCCAGGCAGGAGCGGACATGCGGGATCCCATGGCGTTGAGGAAGAAGGGAGCACTGCCAACTCAAAGCCAGAAAAAGGGATACCTTGGGTTACCCTCCGTCATTGAGTAAAAGCAAATTTGATGAAAGACTGAAACCAAAGCTACACACAAATTGTTTCCATAAAGTGAATGGAAGTGGGCTGAATTCTGATGAATTCACGCAGCAGTTGCAGAGTGGATTGGAAAACCATGAAAGCCCTACACATGCACGCATACATAGAGCCTGCCAAAACAAAATGTGATCAAAGCAAAAAGAAGCAAACATATGGACGAATTCTTAGCAAGAGAAAAGCGCAGCCAAGTTCACTGACCTTTATTTTAATTTTCTTTAGTTCTCAGCTTTATGAGGAGTGCAGGAAATGGAATGTGCTAATCCCAGCTGATACAATCTTCAAGAAAGGTGCAAAATCTCCCCAAACTAGAGAAAATTGAATGCAGCCAGAAGCCTGTTTAATCTACTCTCCCCCAGTGTCCTTCCAAATAAAGCTCTCCTGATGTTCTCTCAGGGGCCACCAAATAAGTCAACAAGGAACTTGCAGTGTGGCAGAGAGCTTGTTTTTTAAAATATATTAATACATCTCATGGAAAGATCACTTCTAGGAGATGAGAATTTATTTGAAACACTGGGGGATATTTTTTCATATGGCAATGAAGAGCTCCAGGGTTTTTTTTTTCCATTTATTTTGTTGTTGTTGTTGTTGTGGTGGGAGGTTTTTAAATGTCTTTATTTTTCATTATTATTATTATTTATTTTATATTAATTTATCAGCTGTTGCTGCATTTCCAGTGTCTCTTTTATTATCACATCATTTGATAGCATCCAGCAGAGCAATAGGGGAATATTGCTAGAGAGAGTATTGGCTGGGGACTTAAACTGACTTTTGGAGGTCTATATTTGGAGTTCATCTTGTAATATTTTCAAACTGCTGCTACATAAACATGAACACTGAGGGTAGAATCTGAAATTTTCACATGATTTTTACTGCTTTGCATTCAGAGAGCCATTTGCATCACAAAGTATTGATTCAAAACTGTGAGGTTCCTTGTGAAATAGTAAATTTTTTCACCTATTTTAGAAACAAATGGATTATAGTAATAAAATAGATGAAACCCAAGCCAAGGACATAATGACAACATCTCACACCCAACTTCAGGCAGTACAATAAGAGTATAAACTTTGGCATTTCATGGTGGAAGGTGTAACATAATCCCCTTGTTACTCACCCTGGTGGGAGTTTTACCACTGCCATTGTGGGGCCAGGATTTCATTCATGGTTCATGAGAAGTAGGGCTGCCAAATTGGCTATTAACTTGGGCTGACAGCAGAGCAATGCCATGCCTGTGCCACCTGCACGGGTAAGTGTACTGTGCTTGAAACAGTCTCCCAATGAACACTGTCTTATTTAACCTTTATTTTACCAAAGATTCCTGAAGACAAGCCTAGTGGGCGATTGAGTTGAGTTTTGCCTTGACCAGACATTCTCCGTGCAGAGAGTACCCAGTAGAGCTTGATGCAGTGATGCAAAACTCAGGGATACACACATATTAGACTGTCTGAATCTTGAGCTTGTGTCCTAAACTGCAGTGTAATTTCTTAATTGTTAACGCTCTGATTTAACTATTATGTGACTGCCTGTAGAAATTTTTGTCTAAATAAATTTTTAAAGCAACAAAAAATTTCAAGGACATAGGATTTGGCACTTTGTTAGACTATACAGTAAGTTTTTCTTTGACTTTTGCCTGGAGGTAATACAGTTTATTCTCTTATAATATTATAAAATTACTACCAATCATCATACCAGTACATACTAAAGAGGTGGTGGTTTAAACTGACCACTGACCTTCTGATCAGCCGCTGCAGTGGGACCACAGAAATAGAAGCATGATTGAAAATCTAGGTATTAGTGACTAGAATAAGAGGGTTTAGTAGGATCAAGGTTTTTCTACTAAGTGTTCCCTTCATGCTAGAACTTTATTTTAAATAGATGGATTTACTGTGGTTTATAAATGCCATTAACTGTTTTTGCCTAGGAACTTTGGAAATATTTGGAAACAGAAACAATATTTTTGTATTATTTTAAAAAATTTGAACATTTATTTTAATTGTATGCTTTCCCCCGTATTGCTCTATAATAAAATAAAATAAAATAAAATAAAATAAAATGTCTTTTATTTTTGTTTTCATCTTCTCATTCTTTTCTGCTTACCCAGTCTTCAAATCTTTTCTGCTTACCCAGTTTTCAAATATTCTGCAGTGTTTTCAAGTTGCAGAGCAAAAATTCTGCATCATCTCCATTCTTTTGTCACTCTGTAACCTTTACAAAGCACAAAAATGTATGGAACATGGAAAGATGGAGAAAAGTAAATATGGAAATATTAAAAACTAGCCTGGCTAGACATAGGCAAGAAAATGAAAAAGCAGAAGAAGAAGAAAAAAACCCAAAAACCTAAACCCAACATCTGAAGCTACTCTATCCAAAAAAAAAAAAAAAATCCCAAAAACTGAGTTTCATAGAAAAAGTTTGAATTTAAGCATTAGATAGGAGAACTCTACCATATATTCCTCTCCCTTTGTAAGCTGCAATTGACAAGGTGAAAAACCATCTTCAACTTATATAAAGCAGCATGCTGAGAGGGTATGATGGCATTATAATGCTGCACACCGTATCCCTGCCAGACATTCTGGAGCTGCTTTTTTGCTATTTCTGTCACAGTCCTCCCTCTACCCTGCCTTTTGCTCAGTATGTTGGTGCAAAATTTTGTGAGGTAATATTTAGAGACAGCCAAATTATTTCTTGTTGCCTCTGACCCATATTATACGAATGAAAAATTAAAAGCAAAACAAAATTATTTTGGAAGTTAGCTAAATAAATTGAAACAATATGCAGTTTCTCGAAGAAGAAAATGGCAAAGAATTTTAGTTCAGAGAAAAGTACATGTATATTTCAAGGTCCTGCTTTAGTAGGTAAGTCCATTAGCAAATTCAGAAAGGCTCATAAACCTTACAATATCACCCTATAAAAAATGAAAAAAATAAAAACTGAATATATTGGTAAAAAAGAGCTGTTATAAAACCTGTTCTTGTGTATTTTCAGGTACATCAGGCTGAATTTATAATGGTTTTCATTTTGCATACATTCCCATTCATCCACAAGTGTAGACATCCAGTGGCCACATTTGCATGGGCAAATAAGCAACTATACTATTAATGTTGTATGATCTAGGCTCAGAAATACATAAACTGTGTGTTGGAAATTCTATTGTCTCTAAAAAGTATGCCTTTTGAAAATGTGACAATAAACCTGTGTTCTCATGTCCACAGGAAAAAAACCCCTTGTTTTAGTCATTTTGATAAATGCAGGAAACCTTACCATTAAAGAAATCACAGCCATCTCTCCTGGGTTTAAAGAGAGAGGATGAAACAAAAGCATCATGTAAATTGCATTGTCAGGACTGACACACACCACGACATGCACTTGCTACAGCTGTTGAAGCTTTAAAAGTAGAGAAGGAAAAGCAAATTTGAATGAATACCCTAAGGCTTATGTAATAATGTAATAATTTTCCTGGCTAAAACAGAGTTCTAGAAATGGCTCCCAGAGCTAGTAAAGCTGTACTCTTAATCTATATTTGTCTTCCTGGAGATACCCTAAATAGGCTGTTTTCCTGTTAATTCCTTTCTCTTTAGGTGATACAGGAAAACACATTTAGTCAGATTTAGCCTGAAGACACATGGAAGAGAACCTGAGAGTCCTCCTGTTTTAGAAGTCTCTCATTCCAGTATCTACCACAGTCCTACTCTGGGTGTAGTGCTATGAATTTCACTACCAGTCCATCTGCTGTTACCTACTTCCAGCTTTGGATGTAGAGGTCACTATCTCTCTGTTGCACTCTCAGCTTAGCAAGCTGCAGAAGAGATCACCCCCAAATGCCTGTGTGTTGCTTACAAACCTTTCGGCTTTGAGCAATGCATCGTCCCTGCACCTCCAGCTGAAGAGCACCTGTGACTGGTTCTGTAGGGCAGGAGCATCCTGTCCTTTCACAGCTCACCCAGCAGAGTTACTTCACCCCATTTGAGGTGCTCTTCTCCCTGCTATTTCCTCTGTTCATCCATGTGTGAATACAGTGAGACTTGACTTGATTTTCTAGCATTTATACTATCAAATTTACTGTTTTATGATGGCTCATTAATGAGTTTTACAGCTAAGATGTTTGTTCAACCTCTCCTTGCATGCTGTTAAAACTGTGCTGTTTTAATAGCTGGGAGCCCACAAGATCAGATCTCTGCTCAAGAATATTTATGTGTGGTAAGAGTATTCAATTTGCCAACAAATGAGGTTACAGTGCCTTGTAAGTCATTCATTTTGATGTTTATTTCCTCTGGAATTGCTCTCAGGGGTAGATCTTCCTTCCTGTCAAATGGCTCCACATTCACTTCTCGCCAGCTGTTCTTCTGTATCCCTGAATGTTTCCTGGACTGAGAGAAATGCATATTCCCTGATTTGCTTGATTGCAACCTGTGACAAAGAAAGCAGAACCCAGTCTATGGCTTTAATCAGATGCTATGGGAGGAAAGGGGAGGAATTCTGGGAGAAAAAGATTAACGGAGGGGTTTTTTCCATTTTTTTTCCCACTCTTTCACCTTTTCCTTTATTTTTTCTGTGGGTGCAGGTTAGGCAGAAGGTCCTAGAGTAATTTTGATCATTTGGTTCAAAGGGCATCACTGCGAAGCACTGTTCTGTGCTGGCAGCAGATATTCCCTTTCTTTCACCTCTCTGCTCTAAGCAGGCCATTGCTGTTTAAAAGAAGACTTAAATAAATGCCTACATAAAGACTGCAGCCTCCACTGACAAGATAAATAAAATCTCTCCAAGCTTAGCACTGAGGAAAACTCAATCAACTGAGCAAGGTTTGTGTGTCGCATACTGGCTGCCTAATGTAGCTCTGATTAACACACTCATTTGTTAGAACCGAGTCCCGAGTACAGGCTAATTCTTCGTAAAAAAAAGAAGAAGAAAGTAAATGAGGACAACAGACCTCTTGCAATGCAAGTGTTGTTGTATAAGCTCCAAGTCCCAGTTTCAGTGACTTTGTGCAGCTCCCTTTTTATTTTTTCTTTCTGTGGGGCTTTTTGCCACTAATGAAAACAGAAGTTGCAAAGCATGCATGTCTTAATATCTTAATAGGTTTTCTACTCTACTGGGACACCTTAGCATCTTGAAAGTTTTACGTTGATATACAGTGCAACAGTAAAAAATTAATTATTATTAAGGGTTAACCAAGGACCTGAGTGGTGGAAACCAATCCAGTTGTGTATAATTAGAGTGTAGCTACCTTATAATATTGAAGCTGTAAATAGCCCCAGCGGGGGCTCTGACAGAAGGCTGAGGTGTTTACAAGGCACAAGAGATGCTGCCTCAAAGTACATAATTCCCGTTGCCATAACTATTGCTGATATAATGGATGTGTTCATTAAAACCAGAGGATTATTTGTTTATCCATCTTTCTCTATTGCAGGCCCTTCCTCAGAGGAGGAATACAATCCTTTCAATACAAATTTATAGTACACACCTTTTTTTTGCCCAGTCAGAGGAATATTAAAGGATTGCTTTATTGATTGCTAACCAGAGGTCTGTTCCCCACTGGGAGAACTAACTTCTCCAAACTGCTTGCAAACAGCCCTGCAGAATCCAGAAGGGAAGGAAATGTGCACACATCCATTTTTAGGCTCCCGTTGGGCCTTGGGAGTGGCACTTATTAAGTCTTTGTCTGCAAGGCACACGCTGCTTTCCCTGACAGGGCCAGTACCCAGCCTCCTCCTTATGTGCTCATCTGGGCTGCTGGAAAACTCATCCTGGGCCAGTCTTGTGTGAGAAAGAAGGTGTGAAATTACCTGCAGAGGAAGGAAAGGAACTGTCATACCTGACCACAGCACCCATTACCCATTCCTCTGCTCTGGATGCTGGAAAGGGGTGAAGGAATCTGGAAACAGGGAGACATGTTGAGCCTGAGTGAGTGGATGAGGTGATAAAGGTGCTTTATTTTTTGTCTTTATTGCTCACTTTCCAAACCTACTTGAATTGGTAAGAAGTTAAACTCATCTTCCCCAGGTGGAACCTGGTTTGTTTCTGACAGTGACAGGTGACTAATTTCCCTGTCTTTGTCTCCGTCCATAACACTTTTCTTTCTTACTAGGTGCCCTCACCCTCCTGGGGAGGAGGAGTGGGCACAAGGTAGCCAGGTGAAGTAGGTGCATCAGAGCCCCATGGGCACCTGACCCAGCATGTGGTTCCAGAGCTCCTGGCCTGTCACTACACACAAAGAGCTCTCTCTCTGTGCACCACTGAAATTCCAGCATGTGACCATGTGCAGCAACATGAGGAAAGACACTAGGAATACAGCAGTAGCAGTACGAGGCAACTAATAATAACCAAGCAGATATAGCATCACTCCATGGGGTCTTCATGGCCTGCTTCCAAATGGTGAGGCCACAAGCAGCTGGGGAAGGATGCCAATAAGATGACATCTTCACAGGCCATGCTAAAGGCTTCATCACAGTTCTGTGCCCGTAGAAATGAGCAAGGGATTGATTTTCACAGACTGGTATTTCTGGATAGGCTTTAACCTAATTTTTTTCTTCATTAATACTACCTGAGATGTGAGATCATGACTCGGGTTTAATACATATTGTGCATTTATCTCCAGAAGATGCTGCTCCAGGTGTCCTCAGGCTGGTGCAATTGCTAGCATGCCGGAATGAATCACTTGCTAATTTTGGAGTAAATGTGAAGAAACCGCCTGAGTTTCGGAGGGTGGAGAGCCAGTGTCAGGCTACTGAGAGCAAGGATGCTGGCATGCATCCTGCAAGCACGGTATGGGTGGTAAGTGAGCTCTGCTGTGGTCACTTTGAAATTAACTGTCCTGCTTGGAAAGAGTAACTGCCCTACAGACATCCATGAAACCTATCACCTAAACGGCATGCTGTCAGAGTGTCCATGCACAACTGCATCTGAGGAAAGATTAATTTATTAAGAGGAGGCAGCTTTATCCGTAAGATATATGAACAGTGTTTTTCTCCTAGCATCATCATCTGTAATCTAAATATTTCTTCTACCACTGCTATTATCCTCACCTATTGTAGCTCAGTATTTCAGACATCAGCCATTCATCCTGTCTTTGGTGTGTAACTTTATCCCCTTATACCTTTACACATATTCATTTTAATAAAATTTTATCATATGTTGAATTTTTTTCACATCAATATCAAAGCTCAGAATTAGAAAAAGTGTACACAATTATTTATTATTTTTTATTTCCAATCTGCCTACCCTTTGTACAGTGAAACTTTTTTGCCTTGGATTCCTGACCGCCATGAGGGCAGACAAGGATGGAGCAAATGCAGTGGGTTGGCACAAACAGCTTGGTCACCAGCTTGCAGGATAAACAGCAGGTGTGGTGATGGAGGCTGCCAAAGTCTGGCAAGGTAAGAGGAAAGCCTCAGTGCAACATGAACCAGCTTGGGATCTCTAAAGGTCAGTCTCACCATCCAAAACTCTTTTTGTTCTCATAGGTTTGGGGTCAGGGGGAATATTTTTAGCTATTTTTAGTAGGGTTGGGGGTTTTTGCCTGTCAATTTTTGCACTTGCAGGTGAGATTTCAGCAGAGGCTCAAAAACTTTCAGTCTGCTTTGTTGTCTCTGCTGTCCATTGTCACCAGTGCCTGGTTACAGAGGATGAGTCTGGAAGCCAAGGTTTGCAAACTTGATCACAGCTAAATGTTTCGCCAAATGTTTCCCCTATCCACACGTTCCAAAGTCACAATCTGTAGAAATCTCTTCAGATTTTTCTGAGGCTTATCAAGGGAAAGCAACTCTGTAGAGGTTTCAACACTAAGATGATCAGAAAGCATTTCAAAGCAAGCTAACACTTTGTTCTTAAACACTATGGAAATGCTATTGCAAATCAGCTCCTGGCCAAGTGGTAAGCACGTGTGCTTAATTTGAAGTATTGATTTCATGATTAAGCAGTATCCACAGTATTGATAGATGTCCCTGAATCAGGGCCTTAAAGTATGCAGTGGCTCTTCTAATTAGCTACTTCTGTCATTTCACCATGACCTCTTAATTTTATATGATTTGAGTTTTACTAGTTTATGAAAGAATATAAAAGCATTCAGTAAGAAAGCAGGAACCAGTGAATCAATTCACTCCATTCTCATCAGGGGTTTGATCCTGGGATATGCTGAACATTGACAGTGCTTACAGAAGTCAACACAGAGGCCATTGTACAACTTGAAGCAACTTGTCATTAAAGCAAACCATAAGCTTTTCCGGTTATCCACATTTTTACATGCCAACAAAAATCTTAAAGCAAAAAAATATAACAGTATTGTCATTTAAAGGGGTCTTAAGAGACTGGAACATTTAGTATTCAGCAATTAATGCACAGGACAGACACACTCTAAGTACTAGTCAACTCTCTTGCAATATTACTTAAAAGATGACAGCTCTAAGACACAAATTCTGAAGAAATGCATGGCTGAGTACATTAGTATTAGGAAGTATGGAGTTGTAGCAGGCACAGCTCTTGCTAATTTTCAAAGAGGTTGTACCTCTGCTATTGATCAGAAAATTGACAGTTTCAGCACCCCATTCCATCCCAAAAAGCCAGATGAAAAAACTCATTATATCTTTTTCACATTCATAAAATTACAGTAACCAGAAAACAACAATCACAAATTTGCTTATACATAATCCTGCAATTCCACCCCAGAAAAAGATATAAATACAATTTAAAGGTTACCTTTATGGTATTGATGCAGTATTTATACCTATAAATAAAGAAAGTGTGTGAGATTAGAAAGTATAATGACCTTCATGTAACAGTGTAGGAAAGCAATTAGCTCAAGGTCACTTGCAAATCGGAATGGCTTAGGAGGATAGTTTAGTACTGAGCTGCTGACCAGGACAATGAGATTTATATATCCTTGTTTGTAGATACTATGATATTTGTTTAACATGTCTGTCTGGATAATATTTGCACTGAACAAGCAGGGAAGAAAGGATGAAAGACCCAAATGTCAGCTATTTTATATTTGTGTGTACAACAAAAGGGAAAGTTTACAAATGTCAGTAACTTGTTTTTGTGTTTCACTCCTTCAAAACATCTTGCAACAAAAAAATTGGATGTGACAAGAAATTAATCCATATTGTGATCTAATTATTGTTGGAATTATGGGAAAAATGTAAGATGTCTAAAATATTTGATTGTGAGAAGTGTCTATTAAGCTAACTTTGCAGTGAACTTACAAGATTTTTAAACACTTTGTGCCAGGTTTGAGATGCCTAAAAGGGCAGAAGACTGTGATTTTCTCTTTCGGGGATCTACATGCAAAAAAAAATTCTCTACTTTTTACCATCCAGACCAGGGCCTGGTCAGAGAGCCTTCTTACTACCATTGCATGGTCACAGAGGAAGGGGCTTTTTCCTGGTAGGCTGGAGAAGGAAGGTGGCTTGGGGAACCCAAACTCCCAAAAGGGCTGGCAGAGCTGGGGCTGCTGTGCTGAGACACATCCTTCTGCCAGCCTGGATGCAGTGGAAGTGGTGCCTCATTCGCATAGTGAAGTCTCAGCTTTTGGGAAGTGTTTACACAGAAACTGATAACAGCTGAAAAAATCTGGCTTTATATTTTAAATCTCATTTAACCATCTCACTTCATCTCACTAAACCATCTCTGTGACAGATGACCATTTCAGGCAGTGTTGTTTGGGACATCTACACCATGATCAAAAGCCTGTAAATGCTTGTTTACACGCCCTTCTACTAACACAATCTGCTGTTGTGTGTTTTCATATTAAGCAGCAGCAAGGCAAAATGTGCTCGCCCAGGAGACTCTCCAGAGAGTTTGCCAAAAAATTACATAGACTGAGCCAACCTGTGCAAACCAAACGGAACTGTCATGAACACAACGACTGGCACAAAAAAGGCATCCCTTATTCACTATGGTCGAGTAACTCAGATACAATACGGAAATGAAGTAATTTTTCTCAGCTCCTTTTTGGGGGGTTACCTATCAGCTGTAGTCAAGGAATACAAAATGGAACTACAGAAATAAGAATTAATAAAAATCTTTATTAGAGATCTCTTTCCTTCTGTAATATGTGATGTGAAGTGCAGGGTTTTAAGCTTAACTCATTGAACACACTTCTCTCTGGCAAGTCAACACCTTGAGGACATCTGGGGCTGTGCAGATTGTTGTGTCTCCCAGTACAAGCACCCTTGGATCATTACTATCCACAAAAAGTTCAACAAGGAAGGAGGGAAGGCAGAAGGAAGGGCAGAAACACTCAATACCCTGCTCTTTCCCAGCCCCTCACTCCCTCAATGTGACTCTGGCTCCTGAGCTTCTGGCCTGGCCTCCCCATCTCCAGCCCCCATGGACTTACCCGAAGGGCAGCTCCCCATCACCCCCCACTGTGCTCCTCGCAGGTGGTGGTCAGGTCTGCACCACTCCTTCCACAGTCTGAGGTCAAGAATCAGCCTGATGTGGCTCCAACTGTGAGGCCCAGGGGCTGTCCTGGGTTACCCGCCTCACCTCTTTGCTTGCACCGTGAGCAACCAGCGCAGCTGCAGGTACACCTGCTCCACCAGGGACTGTTGTGTCCCATGCCAGTTGTCCAGGGCTGGGCTGGCATCCAGTGGTTTCTCCTGGGTTGGAAGTGCCCCATGGGCCACCAGTACCGTAGCTCCAATTCCTTTCCTGTCCAGTCATACTAGCAGCAAAAATCATCACTGCAAGGTCTGTTTTGTTGGTTTGGGGTTTTTTTTCTCTTCATATTTTTTACATAGATTTCAAAATTGTGGCAAATATTTTACAGCAGTGATGAATTGCTTATTACCAAATGATTTGGTAACTTCCACATTGTCTTTGATCACTTAATTAGGTCGAATATATCATATTTTGGAGAAAAATTAATGGAACTTATTTGCATCTGTATTAAAACTTGGATGTAGTACAAGACTCCAAAAGAAGGCATGATTAATCTTTCCATGGTTTTGGCAAGACGATGTAGCTAGCACCAAGGAAATTCAGAACTGGGCTCATTGCTTTGTATCTGTCTGAGATGCTGATGTTTGTGAGAAATTCTTACAAAGAGTATTAGAGTAATTACGGTTTTAATGATTGACTACAGCCAGTTTTTGCAAGTGGAAAGGGCTGCCAGAGGTGAAGGCAACAGAAAACATGGGGTTTGGGGTGTCCTGTGATTTCACCCTCATACCGCTGATATAAATGGCAGTCTTCTTTCATCAAGAGGTCATTAGGTCAGCCAAGTGGTTAAGTTCCTAGTAGCTTAACTTGTGTCAAGGGAACTGCATGTTTGTACAACCCATCTGAGAATACCATCAAGTCCCACAGGCTTTCAGACAAATTTTGCACTTATTTAACTTGGTATGGAGTAAGAGTAGATTCTTGTCATTAGTGCAATTAATTCAAATATATATCATTATAATCTTCAGCAGCATTCACCTATTCAGAAGCATGCTCTTTATTTTGTGCACATAACTTCCCTTGACATTAACAGGAGGGGATAATAGACATGGAAATGTAAAGAGAGGTTAATACTCTTCCCTGTGACCTTCCCAGAGACATCATATTTTCTCAAGCTGACCTCTCATTATGCTGAAAACTGCAAAGAAAAAACCCCTCGGTTTCTGTTGCTTTTTTTGTTCACTTCAGAGACTACAGACATCTGCCCTAAGTACATTCTGTTAATAATTATTTTGAATGTATTCTAAAAATCCACATCATTCCCAAAGAGGGGAAAAACACAAAAGAAACCCCAGTTGGTGGGGGAGGACAATGTGCAACATTATAAGCAGTGCTGGAGCTGCCTGCCGTGATTGCCACTCAGAGATAAAAATCATTCCTCACACTTTGAGACAAAAGTAAATGGCAGTTTGCAATGTTAAGAACCCCTGTGGAAATAAGATGAAATGAGACGAGGCTTCCAGACCTGTGAGAAAAATCAATCTGATGGAAAATTGAC
The DNA here is from genome assembly GCA_013398955.1 of Callaeas wilsoni. Classification (NCBI taxonomy): domain Eukaryota; kingdom Metazoa; phylum Chordata; class Aves; order Passeriformes; family Callaeidae; genus Callaeas; species Callaeas wilsoni. Next base: position 244,556 of record VWPU01012080.1, on the reverse strand, counting down.
AAACTTGTTTAACGTGTCGGCACAAGATCCGAGAGTTGACCCGTAGAGACCTCCACTTAGGCATACCGTGAAGTTACTGTCAGTTCTCTTAATCTGTTCAATTACACAACAGGATCTCAAAGGGGACTTTTTACCAAACATCACTTTAAATTAACTTTTCTCTTTCGTGTTTTAAACTTGCAGTCCTTCCCCGCCTCTTTGCAGCAACATGGGTAAATTATTAAAAGCCCACTTGCTTGTCAGTGTAAATGCTACAGAAAGATCAGTTTAAAATTTTGATTGGAAATAGAGAAGGTTCTTGAGGTTAAAAAAGAGAAAAATGCTCATCTTGTTACATGTCATCAAATTAATCTCCATGATAATTTCTCTGAGGCAAAGGTCTATTGTTTTTCTGGTTTAGGGGATGAAGACATGGTAGCAAAAAGCAGCACACCATAATCTTTATTCTATTAGGAACATGAAACTGTGTCACTTTTCACAGCCACGGGCCACAAAGTGAAACAGAAGTATTCAGAATGGAACATATACTACTGTATTGAACTGACCCTAAATGTAATTTTTTTCCTTGGGGAAGTGGAGGGGGACTAGGATAGGAAGGGAAGATGCTAAATAATGCAAGGGATGAAAGAAATCTAACTTTGAAGATAGGTAGAGTGGAATTTAAGAGGAAGAGATTGAACTGCAGATGGCAAAAGACGAGAATTTGGGATTTTCCATCTTCATTATTTTATTAAATGTCCCATTGAAATAAAAGATTTATTTTCCCCCAAATCTGTTATATTTGAAGTCTGAAATGAAGGACTCTGAGCAGAAAGAGCAGTAGGAATGTGGCCTATCAGTTAAACTCAAGTGCCAAGACTCATTGAGATTGATGGGTGTTACGGTGCAAATGCCCAGAAATATTATTTAATAGGTTCATTTTCACTGAACGCATTCTGTTAACCAGCAAGCTCATAGAGAATATCACAGTAGCCACAGTAGTCTGTCTGCTATTGATTTGGGGTAGGTGTGGATCATGTCGTATATCTTGCTGCTGACATGTCTTGTTCTTGTTGATTTTGGTGGAATTACGCTCTGTATCAGGTTCTTTGCTGGTTTTTCATTTTATAGTTTGATTTTTCTATTGAACAGATTGAAGGTGAGAGAGAAACATTCTTTTTACATAGTAAGGAATGAAGAATGAAATACCAAGATGAATGATAGTGAATTTTATTTTTTTTTTAGGGGGCAGGCGAAGTGCACATGGAGAAGAAATTGCATCTAGGAAGAGAGCAGAAGCAAACAGCTTATTTTTTTCATTCAGAAGGGACTAAGTGATTTTCTACTGTCCTTGTTAGAACATACTGGGAGAAGAAGGCTTACTTCTGTAACCACTTAAAATACAAAAGGCATCAGAGTCTGAAGGTCTCTTGTTAGTTTTGTTGGAAGTATTAATATCGTTGTAGTATTGACAGCTCTTTATAAAACAAAATACAACCAACTGCTCGAACAGATAGCACTTCAAAAAGTTCTGTCTTGATTACTACTGTGTTCTTGGTTTGAAGATTTAAGGTAAAGGTGAACTGTAATTTACATTAAATACCTACTTTATTACTGTGTCTGCACTGCTATCAGAGATAGCTCTATTCTAGCAGTGCAATAATTTCTAAATGTTTTCTTTTGTATAAGCCACTGTTAAGTGGCTTGGAAACTTGTTAAAAGTAGTATTAACTCTTTTCTCACTTTCTAACTGACCTGAGAAAGACCTTGTTGCTTTTTTCCCCAGCCGGAACTGCATACAAGCTACACTTTTCACAGGCTTTAAAAACTTCAGCCTCCTCAGAGTCTGCAGAAATTGATGTACCTCAGGTTAGACTCAACAGTAGACAACTCGTGTTTGTGGATTTTTAGGTAGGTCCTCAACTCAGACTACCTAACTTAAAGAATCAAGTTCTGACCTAGGGAGTACAGAGGTCAGTCTTAAGACTGTAACTGAGGCCACAAGGGCCCAAATCCATATCTCCATTTTGAAGGATCGTCGAATGGTTAGCCCTCAGTAACTCCCTCAAGCCTGATCCCTTAATCCAAGAGCAGCAGTGGCATATTATGGCTAGTGATTCCAGCTGCTAGCTCCTGTATATTGCTTACTTGGAGACTACAATAGGTAACACAATTTTCAGAGATGTCCTATGCATCTACAGGCACTCTTATTTAAGAGAATAAAGTCAAAGTTTGCTCAGAATTCGAAGGATAGCAGTTCTACTCTTTTATGGAAGCTTTTGATGGATCTTAATGCTTTGTGACTTCAGCTACAAAGGAGATTTAGTATTACTGAGTATTAGCCCTACTACTGATGCTAGTACAAATGTTAATACTGAGTACTTTGTACTTAACACTAAGTATCTTCTAAGCAAAGGGTCAAGAACAAGGTGTAACCACAATGATAAATCTCTTTAACGCAAATGTAAGAACACAGATCACTACAATGACAGTGAAGTGGCCTCCATACTGTGTTTTAGCTGACTCATATAAAAATGCTAGGGCAGTATCAATGGTTTTAGAACGGAGTTTAACAGCCTTGAAGACTGTGGTTAAAAAAAATACTTCAGGGGTGACCCTAGGAAAGTCAACACATTAAAAACCAGTCCTTGAAGTGTAGCTGCCAGCAAGTTAGGCCGGTTGTTTTGCAGACATCCTAAAAGGAAGCACAATCTACGTATCACTTGTTTCTCATTTATTTCACTTGTGCTTTCTGTAAGGAGAAAAGACTCTTCCCTTTATTAGACAGCATCCAACAAGAGGAGGGAAGGACAGGTGTACATGCAGCAAGGAAGTCCTTATTTTTGCTTTTATTGATGCAAGCTTGACTTGCAAGAGAGAAGTTTCTGCAGCCTTTATCATAACAGTGTATGGTCACCTCCTGTTAAATTTCCAATATGCCCCAAGGACTTACTCATCTAAATGCAGGGGCTTTTGAAATTCTTACCTTTTCTCTTATACCTGTGGTTCTTGTCTGTTACATTCTGATGATGCAAAGAGTTACCCTTTAGTCACTATCTGTATCAAGAGTGGGGTTTTGTTTGTTTATTTGTTTGTTTATTTGTTTGTTTCCCATTCATCTATTTCTCTTATTCCCACATGTTCACACTATGGCAATACAATTTTATCCTCTCCTAGGCATAATGGGCAATTTCCCAGAGTAGAAACAAAGAGATGTGCTGACCTTACAGAAAATTTCTCTTCCTTTATTGTTGTTGTTGCCACTTCCCAAACGTATTCTGTCATGTTGGCAAAGATCCTACATAGATCCTATCCAAGGCATCTTTGTTTCTGCCAAGTACCAGATCTTATCCTTATGCCATGACACATTGGACTGTAGAACATTTAAGAAAGTTTGATAGCTTTGGTGGTTTCTGTTTTGTTCTGTTTATTTTTTTCTTTCTTATTTTTTTTCTGTGTGTGTGTTTTTAAAATGTATTCAGATGTGATATTTCTCTCCAGTTTTCTACAGTATCAACAAAACTTCATTTAAAAAATGATGGGCACAGACACAAACATACAAAGGTGGGAAAAATAAGTTTCTGAGGGCTGGTAATAATTTCAGTATTTAACAGCTGTCTACATTTTCTCAACTCTACCTCTGCTAAGGAGATTTCCACCCATGGAAGATTTACCCAAAATACTTATTTTTCAGAGGCAATTTTTTCACAGGCAAGTTTCTTGAGCTTAATTTACTGCACATCCTTGCTGGAATAGTTCTCAATCCTTTGCAGATGCAAAGGCACAGGGAGCTGCCTGGATATATATGATTTTACATGCCTTGCAGATAGCTCAGAGATGCAATTGCAAAATCTAGCTCTCACAGACAGCTGGGAATTTGTGACAGTCCCTGAAGGACTTTGCATTCATAAACCAATGACTGGATTACACTGATCCATAAATGCGGTTTTCTCCTATCTCTGGCTAATGCAGTACAAATAGTCTTCCTGCTGTTAACTGTTTCTGAAGCCACACACAAGAGAACATGAAGGATATGGCATATATTCAAAGAGAAAGGTCAACAAGTCATTTGCTCTTTATGCTAGCAAAATAACTTCAATATCTGTAGTGTTGCAGAAAGACCTAAATGCAAAAATATTCCTTAATTTAAGTTCTGTGTTCAGAAAATTTTGCTAAAAAGTAGGGATTCATTCCGACCATAGAGGGGATTGGTGACAAAGTCTGGTCTGGAGCAGGAAAGTTCAATTCATGAGCAAGCTGTGGGAATAAAGCTGCAGGTTCGTTTGTCAGCATTTCCTGCTCTGTAAGAATCCAGGAACCCTCATGGTGATGTTGCCTTCTCAGCACTGTCAGCCTGGCTCAGAACCCTTGGTGCCTTGTCCCATCCCACAGGTCCCCTTTCTTGACTGCCTGGCAGCCTGGGAGAGAGGCAGGAGGGACCTGTGTGTCAAGGGTGCAGCTGGCCCATGGCTTCTGGGTGAGGGGGTTTCCCTGCCCTCTGCTCCACTGGAAGGCTGGAAAGGTTGCTGCCCTGCACAGAGTGGGTGAGATCCACTGCGGTAGCAAGGGGCTCTGAGGCACTGTGCCGGGCAGGAGCAGGGCTGTGAGTCGGAACCCATGACACTGAGAAGCAGCTTCTGATAGATAACCACGTCCTGCAAAGGACAGAAAACCACAGGGCTATGTCTGTGTGAGTAAATGGGACTCACCCGGGACAGCTCTCTAGTGCTGAGGCTGGCGGACACAGGACAACTCATGCCTGTGGCATCAAACCTTCCTGCCCTCAGGAAGCCAGAGCTGCATCCAGCGAACCTAAGGACATGGTTATTGGGCATCATTAGCACTGAACTTTTTTAGAGCCACAAGAAGTCACAGGCCAGGAGCATTCCAGTGATGGCCACAGAAACTAATGCCATGTCCTGGAAAACACAGTACCTAGTCAAGGCAACTTCTAATGAACAAACTCTTCCATTGTTACTGTTGAGAAGATCATGACGGCATTTGGAATTTGGACTTCTTTTCAAACTTCTGCAGGGTCATTAAAAAGTAATTTTGCTTTAGCTACAATCTTTTTACTTGCTATTAAGGATTTCTAGGTGTACTTGCTTCCTAATCAGGAAGCAATTCCTTGCTTTGTTTCTCTTCAGGAAAAATACTTTTTTTCTGTTTTCTAGCTTTCTCATTGACCTCGATATTTGAACATCTTTGAAAGACTCAAGCAAGGTGATTAACATTCACTACATTTGTTTCTCATTTATCTCCAAGGAAAGGATATGAAGCATTTTGCTTTGTTTATAAATATTACTTTTCTGCCTATTTTAGAGAAAAAAATACCCATCCCTTACAGCACACTTTAGCTTTTATTGCTTCAGAGACCATGACTCCCATAACCAGAGAGGTCCAGAGAGGTGACCAGAGATTAAAACAACAGCACAAAGACAACCTTTTAGTCCTTCAAAAGTAAGAACTGAGATGTTGATCTTGGTTCAAGGAGAAGACAAAGCAAGACACCTGGGACAAGTTAACTGTGCGCACTGGGAGTTAGAGCTGCTAAGAATATTCTTGCAGTTTTGTCTAAGAGTTGGTATTTTGAAAATACAAAAGGCTGCAGCAGTTTGCAATAGGGTACATGATGAAAGCATGAGATTATGAAATTTTCAGTCCAGAAGCCTTTATAACTTCACAGCAGCTGGAAATGCCCAATAATCCTCATTGTAAAATTTTTCATTTAAAGACTTCTAACGTTCACTTAAACACAAATACTTTTCATCACCTATATATAGAAAGACCTGCTGAAATATTGAAGCGGAAACAGTTCAGCTTGCTGTTTTTGTTGATTTTTGCCCCCAAATAAATCTAAAACATAACCCATTAGTAAAACTTTATAAAACTAAACACTTGGATTTACTTTATATAATCCGGACAGCCTTTACAAAAAAACCAACCCTAAACATAAATTAAAGAATTTTTGCCTCAGTTTCTTTTTAACAGATGTGAAGATGTAGCTGTTACACAGACCTTTATTTCCATGCTACCTTACTCCAGCTTGTGAAAGTATCTCCAGTCAAAAAACCACAGCCACAATGGTGTGATTTAGCCAATTTATTCATGTTAATCTGAGCCTAATGCAGACAAAGATCCAGAGGAATATCTGAAGTTTTTCACAGTTCTTCAGCAACTCAGGTAATCTACAATGATGGCATGTGTGGAAAATACATGCAAGAAGCATGGGAGGGAGGGTTTTTTGCAAAACAAGACTTGGAAATATAAGACCCCATAAAATATGAGTCACAAAATTTGATCGTGTACCCAGCCTGTTTAGATTGGCAAAGCATAGCTATTATCACAAATAATTACTTGGTTTTTCAGTGGTGCCAATGTACAGTAGATTCCACATGCTCAAGCTTGGAGCATCTCCCAGGGTTTGAAAAAACTGTTTCCCAACTCAGCTTCTAAGTGTACCAGAATTTCAAATAAAAATCTCAGTCACCTATACTGCCAATATCACAGGTCAGTCAGGGGGAAAGCTGTAAGAAAAAAAATGATGGGAGGCAAGCTGACATTGCTTTAAATAATTTTATTGCAATGGACTCCTTAAATGCATCTGCTTTAAAGTGACTCTCTGTTGATATGAGGTTTCATAAACAAGCAGCATAAATCCTCACCTGCTTTAAAACAAAAATCTGAATGTTTACAAGATCAAGTATCATCATACTCTTTTCATGCATGCTCTTACCATTGTTTTGCAATGCACTATTTTGTTAGGAACCATTTTTTTACCAAGAGGGTGGTCAAACACTTGAACAGGCTTCCTGGGCAGATGATCAATGCCTCAAGCCTGTGTCAGGTTGTCAAGATGTTCAGGATGTCAGTGCTCAAGACGCATTTGGACAATGTCCTTTGTTGCTCAGCGCTGTCAGTTGGACTAGATGGTCACCACAGGTGCCTTCCAACAGAAGTAGTGTATCCTATCCTATCCTATCCTATCCTATCCTATCCGATCCTATCCTATCCTATCCTAATTATTCATCAGATATAACAGTCCTTTTCCTTTCCTTCTTCAAGGTTCCATGACCTGAAGAAAGCTTGCTTTGGGCTTCTGCTTTCATATAACCATTGTGTATATGACCTGCTGCTTTTCTTGATTTTACTCCTGTCAACACCACAGTTTATGAAGGATCAGCAAGACCATATTTATCTTGATAATCTGGGTGGAGATCATTGAGCTCATGAGGAACCCAGATGAGAGCATGAAAAAATTAACTATTGTTAATTAATCTTAGTAGGGCTATTTTCTCATTTAAAAGGTATTACAGCTTGTTTTCATAAAATCAAACAATATCTTGGGTTGGACGAGGCCTTAAAGATCACTTGGTTCCAATCCCTCTGACACTGGCAGGGACAGCTTTCCCTAGACAAGGTTGCTCAGAACTCCACATTGGCCTTGATGCTCCCTTGACGGGGCATCCACAGCTGCTCTGGCCAACTCTAGTGCCTCACTACCCTGACAGTAAAGAATTTCCTCCTCGTATCTGATCTAAACCTACTCTCCTTCAGTTTGAAACTATTTCCCTTGACTTGTCACTATATGATCTCGTAAGAAGTTATTCTCCATCCTTTTTGTGGGCTCCCTTCAGGTACTGGAAGGCCAGAACTACCTGATTCTGAACCTTTCTCTTTTGCTGGTTGAGTAATCCCAATTCTCTCAGCCTTTCCTCAAAGCAGAGGTGCTCCATCCCTCTCATCATGCTGGTGGCCTCCTCTGGACTTGCTCCAACAGGTCCATGCCTGTTCTTTGCTTGGGAGTATGAGAGACGGAAATGTTAAAGGTTAATGACCCAATCAGCCACCGGCAAAAGCAGCAGGTGATCTGCACCCCCAGCTGAAGGGGAGAGGAGAGTTTTTGGGTGTGTGGTGGCAAAACCTCTGATCTGCCTAAGAACAGGCCAGGTGCAGAGGGGGTGAGCCAGTGGAGGATGACCACCAGTGGAGGATGGCCACAACAAATCAACCTTTGTTTGGCAGCAAGCTGGGTTTTGAGCCAGGTAACAGAGAAGGCTGATAAGAAGTAGATCCTGTAAGGTGTGATAAACTTTTTATCATGCCCATGTCCTCCCTTGCACAACCAGCTCAGGTGTAAAACTCCCACCTGGGGTATCAGGACATTCACATGTAACCCCAAAGATACTCATCCTATCTGACGGGGCATAACTGGCTCAACTACACAGTTTTGGTACTTTTAAGAGAAATACAATTTCTCCCTGTTTAAAGATTACTAGAACATGCCTAGTACTACACAGAGCACCTGCTAAGAAGGGAGGTATGCCATCTTGGATTTGGCAGCTCACTAAATTTCCCACTAATGTGGGAGCCTGGGTGAAGTGACTTTGAACCTGCATGAGAAACATCACAGCAGCCACTTCCCTGGTGAGATAAATGGCATGAGAACACTCCTCTTCACATAGCCTTTAGGTGGTGAAAGATGGGTGGAATTACCACCAGGTGAACTATTTGAACTTGTTTTAAGCCTTAATTACACCGGGGTTTAAAGAGTGATTGACTGAAAATAAAGATCTTTCTCCTACAACCACCCACTCCTTAATTAAGAAAGCACTTAAGAGTTTGTCTTAGCCCTTACAGAAGGTTGAACAAGCCCATCCTAGAAATGTTTCTGATAAGGCAAGTGCTGAGCCACAGGTTACCCTATCTCAACAGCAAGTTCCCACAAAAAATTTGAAGGAAAAAAGGACTTTTTTTCCCAGTTAAGTAGGCCTTTTAGAGCTAGGGAATCCAGAAGCTGCCTGTGAGGTTTTGATTTCATACTAGGTTTGGCATATGAGAAAACAGGGGTAATTTTTATTTTCACAAGAGGCAGTAGCTCTTCCACCAGAATGGTATTTCCCCTGTATGACATGTCACAGATGAAAGAGCGTGCAGTATTATTTATTCCTCTAAAACTACCTTGGAAACTAATTAATATAAGGAAATTAAGAAGCTATCTGTGTCAACACTGCAATTAGAAAAACATATTTCCATCTAGAGTTCTTATACCACATAAAACTAAAATTAATTAGTCACAGTGAGATCTATAGATTAGTAATGTTCATAAAACTGAGAGATGAATAGTCAGTAAAAGGCAAAACTACTGGAAGTGACTTATATGGCAGAAGTGAAAAGAGATGACCAACCAGACCCATAATATCTAAAAAATCCACAGAGTTACAATATATTTTAGATTGAAAAAGATCTCTGGATGTCATCTAGTTAAACTCTGTCAGCCACAGCAGGGCCACTTTACTAAGGATCACGTCCAGATGAGTTCTGTCTATTCAACAATGGAGATTTCAGACTCTCTGTTAGTACAGTCTAAGTACAATTAGCAGCACAGATAAACAGAAAACATCACATCTTTTGTATTTTATTACAATTTATTGGAAGATCAAAGGTCTCACAAAAAAATAGAAACTTACAAACTGTGTGAATAGTTTTAATGCACTCATAAAGAGACATTAAAAGAAAATTGACTAAGATTCTGTACTATATCTGCAATATAATTCACTGGCTTTATTCTTAAAATATTGTTGCCATTTTGGAGTAAATAAACAGCATAGCCTTACACATGTTCACAAGTATTTACCACTTATTTTAAACAAAATCTTTACGATATATTTTTTTTCCAGAGAAATTAGTTCATCCCCATTTTGAAAAGTCTAATAAGAAAACATTCAACATCCTCACTGGAAGTAATGTGAGCTGATGTTTCTGTTGTAAAAAATTATGCTATGGAAATCAACAAACAGCTTTACAGAGTTATACAGCCATACTAAACAAGCTTCTATGTTATGCTGCATTAGGCCTTCTGGATTAGCAAAACATTTTGACAATAATGGCAACTTTTCAGCTGAAGCTTAAGCATTTCATAGTTTGGATTAAAATGCTGTAACCTTTGAAAAACAAATATCCAGTGTTACACACCTGACAACATTCTTAACCAAATGGTAATACTCTAAAGGTTAAGGCAACTCCAAACTGAAGCTGCAATGTCTGTATTTTCACAATTCCCTGCTCAAATTTAACTCCTTGCAATGTGTGAGAGAGAGGCTGTGTGGTACTTGGTTGCTGCTTGGGGTTAAACCATAACAGTCTCACAAAGAAAATTAATCATTCCATGTGTTTAATTTGGATATTTCCTTGCACGCGGTGTATTAAGAAGCATCTGATCCTATAAAATGATACCCACGATGTGCCTCATGTTTAGATGGCCTTCTCAAGGTAAGCACTATTTGCATTGTAAGTTCCATTCTAAAATAAAACCACACAGGAAATGAGAGGGATCCTGTTATTGATGTATACCCACTCAACTGAATTTTCCAATTCATCACAGAACAGCACAGTCAGAGGAGACAAGTTCACTTACAACAGACAGTAAATTTTTTCAGCCAAATATAACAAGCATTGCCAACTTACTTCTGAGAGTTGGTGTATTCAGCTATTCTTTGTCTTTATGAAGAGCAGCTGGTTATTATTGTTAGGGTAAGCACTGTTACTCATTATTAAAACGTCAAGGTGGAAAGATTTTAATATCACTACAGTTTCTTATATTTAAAGGAAATAAAAGAAAGGTGTTGATAATAAAATGGTCATTCATTGTAAATTTTCTTATTCCTCTATATCTTAAAACCTCCGGGGTAGCTTTAGTAAATTAAAAGCATCAAGTTTAGTTCCCAGTTTCAACACAGGCCCCTGTTGATCAACTGCACTGATGCCAGCACTGAGTTACCATTTACAGATCAAAGGAAACACACATGACCAAGGCAAAGTAAACAGAGAAAAATAAGCTTAACATCTATAACTCAAACTATCCAGAGAACTAGTAGGAATCCACTTCAAGAAATTTGCCAAAGGCTTTTATAACTTTTATGCAAACAAAACCACAACGCATTTCTAAAGTTTTGCTTCAATATTTGTACTTAGTTGTACAGTACGTTAAAGTCAGTGTACAGCTTTTGCCATTTTACTGTAACCTCTGTAAACTCACAACTATATTGCATCATATGAAAGGTCATAAACCCTTCTGCAATCCCCATTAGATCTACTGAATGCAGCAGAGTGGAACATGTTGGTACAGCAGGTTAGGAGCCAGAAGACATATTGGGTGTCCAGCCCATTTGATAAGCCCGCTCCAGTGTTCTCTTGCAGTCCTGCAGCACAGTACTGAAGGTTATATGTGGATATTGCTGCACCAGCTGCTCCACCGTGGCCTCGTTCACCTGCAACAGAAGAACAGAACCTGTGATGTGCAGAAAGTGAATGAAAAGCGTAACATTAGGCAAGCTAGAAGAATGGACAAACTTTGGACTCCTGGGCGGACTTGCAGGATGGGCTTCCTCACTGTTACTATAGGATTGGGTGCATTTATCACAAAATAAATATACAGAATGTAATGTCTGGTTAGAGAAAGAAAAAAATCAAAATCAAACCCTATGTGTTGATTTCGTTGTAAAGGAAGAAGTTTTACCATCCTGGTTAAATAAAATGCTGCCCAGAGTAACAGATTTCTAACTTAAAATAGAAGCTATTTACTCCAAGTTGCTCAAGCAGACATACATTTAAAAATGTGAGATTTTTTTGGCTTTGGAAAATTAAAATGGATTACATCTATTAATTAATTTATGGCACAGTTATGGAGACATTTAAAAATGCTAAGTAGTAACTCCACAATTAACTTTACTGAAATGAACTTGCCCTGTATGGTTGCTATCAAGAGGTTTGCAATGAAAAGTAATAGATCATATGACTAAAGATGAGGAAAAAACCACAAATTATTCTACGTGGCAGGTAGATCAATTACTCCTATATGTCCCTTTTTCCAAAAAGTAACAGTCCTGCATATCTTCACATACATCACTGGCAAAAGATTTTATTTTAGCCTTCTGTTGTGAGGATAACTCTGCAGAATTGGGATCAATAATTAAAACATACAAGATGGTTGGATCTGTGATGTCCCTCCTAAACCTGAGTTAGCACCTTTATTCTTCATAAGGCAAGGTAACCAGAAAAACCCAGCTAAACTTAACACCTTTACAACTGCAGTGCTGTGAGGGGATTAATTTGTCAATTATTTTAAAGATGATTGCAGTTCATATCACAGAGGTAAACAGCTTTCTTCAGCCTTTAGACAAATAAAAGATTAACCTAAGAACCATGACTTCTAGTTGGCTCTCTTTGAAATCTTTGCTGAACAGTTGGGCATTTTAAAATGCATTGATACTACAGTTACTGAACCACCTACATCAGTATCACGTACAACTGATGGCATTGTTTGCTTTTTTTCCCCCACAGTGTTCCACATTCAAGGCCAAAAGTAAAGTCAGACTGAAATGTTTACTACCATTACAAAGATCCTTCTTGCGAATAATATTTTAAAGCACAGTAACCACAGTATCTAATAATATTTTTGTCCTTAAAAGATAACAAGGAGAGCTTCCTTCTGAGCAGTGATTGCACCCAATGACAAGGATAAATGAAAGGTTTAATATCCAGTTCTTCTACTTTGATAATAGAAATACTCAATCTTCATTGGAAGTTTCATCTAGCTGAGACTGACTTGGATAGAAAAGTGGTTTAACTTCACAGCACAAACTGTACTTCTCTGGCAAATTGCTATGTTACAGTAACATCTTTCAGCGCTGAAAAACAAGAAGTGACTTTTAATAAATCAAAATGAAATCAGAGATAGCACAAGTCTCCCATAATATTTGATATTTACAGCTGAATACATACTTGCAAACTGTAAGCTACAATTCACAGAAATATTGCTGGGAAAGAAGAATCCCTAAAGTAGCAGTAATTTGCTACTTCATGCCTATCCAAAAAATAGTCAAAAGTCTCTTTTCATTAGAGTTATGCTGCAGAGACCCATGGCAGAATCTATCATGCTATCAGAAACTTCTTTTAATGGTTAACTCAGCCACAACAAAGAAGCTTACAATAGACAGCTGCTTATTTTGCTCTTTCTTAACGGGAAATTTGAAGGAGATGCATTATTTATCTACTAGATAGCTGCAAATATTACTAGTACATAGAAGTTATTATGATTTGGCACTTACCTGTTGGGCATTATTTGTTAGAATAGCATGGATACTATGGCTTTAGAGCCAGGGCCATATGCATATTCTCTGTTACAAGAAACAAATAAGGCGAATTCATCACAAAGATGATGCTCACACACAGGAAGGTAGTAAATGCTTTCCATGCCCTGGTGTGCTGGACTCAGGACATGTACACAAGGTACTGTCCAGCTAGGTATAAGCTGATGTATTTAGTACCAGGCTAACTTAAGCATGGCCCGTGACACTCAGGAAGACAGAAGATGTTACAATGGTATCTTTTAGTCTTAAAACCTATGAAGAAATCTATGGTAAACCACCATGCACTAGCTGTTTGTCCTATTTTTTTCTGATACAACTATTACTAGATAAAATAATATTTTATAGAAATTGTTGCTACTTGTTATTAGCACTTTACTAAGCAGAAGAAGGAAGCTTCTGGCATCAAGTGCCAAATACAGTAACAAAATAAACATGAATATAAAGAAGGCAGATAAAACCATTGCAGAAGTGCCACTGACAAAACCAGCTGTTTTATGACCAAAGCCTGAAGAGTAGAAATTTTTCTCCATTTTTTACTGGAGCATTAAATAAATATGTTAAATTATTAGTTTGATCCTAGGCAACAACTTGTGTTATAACTTGTAGTTCAACAGCAAAGTAATGACAAGTCCTGTGTATGTATTTGGAATCATAACATTTACAGAAAGGAATTACTTTGAGTTTGAAAAACTGAGCTTACTCTCATGATAAAGGAAAAAATTATCTTACCAAGCTTCACGATAAATGATCGGATATATGTAACTTTAAGTTAAATATAAGTGGTTTTAATCCGAACAGAGTAAAAAGCAAAGAGTTAAAAATTATGCCAAATTAAATTCACTGTAAGATTACACAACAGAAGAAGGAGAAAAAGGATCTTATCTGGCAGTGGGACAACCAACCTGGATCCAGAGATGAGAAAAAAAGTATTCCCTATCAGAAGATTTTGATACCTTTTCTTTACCATGAGGAAAGTCAGGTCAGACACTAAAGCAGTGAAAAACTTTCAGTATTTAAAACTCTCCGTACTATTGGACTAAAACTGCACTATCTGAAAAATAGGAAAACAGAAATAAAATTTTATTCTTTGTTAATGAATGTGAAAAGTAATATCTAAGTCAACTTTCTTAGTATCCTTGTCATCATTTCCCTAGTGGTAGGATTAAGATGAAAAGAAGTCTTATGCCCAGCCATTAGAACACAGGCTTCTGTCTCTTTGTTAAGATCAGCCTGGCTGGTGATAAAACAGAAGTACTGAATGTCATTCCCAAAATAAGTTCATTACACAAACAGAGCAATTTTCCCTTCTGAGCTTAAACATTCTTGTTCAATGAATGAAAACTAAAAATCTCCACATCTTCATATGCTGTAAAATGCTATATTTTTCTTTCACAGAATTTCATTAATCTTCATCTTTTGAGTTGTC